>CM062105.1:6111041-6205120 GCA_031163375.1 Conogethes punctiferalis | reverse complement strand
CGAGAAAAAGATACAGAGAAAAAAACTAGCGGGGTCTCTTGAGAATTTCTTCAGCTTTCTTGCCTTAATTTTTTCATTTAATGTCGTATTAGTGTATCTATCTTGTATAAAATAACTTAATATAACATAGCTTTTCACTGTACAGCATTTTCATTTCACATTTTTATAAACACCTAGGTTTTGTAGTTAGATAGGGGCGGCACGATAGGAATTGCACACCGGCGTTCAAACCGCTAGCGGCGGGCCTGCCCATACATGGAACTGAAACTCAAAATTTTATTTTTTCATCAAACCTATACGTGTGGGGTATCTATGGATAGGTATTTAAAAATGATGTTGAGGTTTCTAACATCATTTTTTTCTCAGATGAATAGTTTGCGCGAGAGACTCTTCCAAAGTGGTAAAATGTGTGTGTGTGTCTGTAACTTCTAAAATATGGGCACTATAAAACTGAAAAAAATATATGATGTGTATTACTATGTAAACTACTAACGAAATTAGTTTTAATGAAATCTAGACAGTAGTTTTTTTTAAACGTCATAAATCAAATTACCCAATTTTCTTCATTCAATCAGTGGTACGGAACCCTACGTGCGCGAGTCCGACTCGCACTTGGCCGGTTTTTTATTTTATTTTTTTACTAACTGTGCCGGCGGTCGCACCTTGGACCATATGTCTAACCTTGGACGCTTAAATGCTGATGATGATGATGACTTACATGAATATGTTGACTATTCTTCGCCGTTAACTATGTAGTATGTTACCTGTAACAAATAAACAACAATGATCAATATATAAAATAAATAAATAACCCAAGACATGCCATGCTGGGCCACTCAGCGCCATCTAGTCCCAAACTAAGCCGAAGCTTGTACTATGGCTACTAGACAACTGATAAACTTATATTAGTATTAAAACTTTCTGTCTATTTTTTTATCCAAAGGTTTGTCTGGAAGAGATCGCTTATAGCGATAACACCGCATAAATTGTACAACAAATGTTTACTTTAAGAGTGGTAGGGCATAGCGAATCTTCGCTCGAATTGAGCCGCCCGTCTGTGGAAGTACCTTTCTATAGAATACCGCAGCCAAATGACCTCCGGGTCGTGTTTCTGCCGGTGAGTAGGGTTTCCGGAGCTCGTGGGCGTTAGGGTTGGGCCGGCATGGCGGTGGCAACTGACAGGTAACTGACCAGTAACGACTCGCCCGTTATCATAGCGACTTTGGCTTCTCTTTCGCTTTCAATCAGGCGTAGGGAAGCCATCATGTCGAGCTACTATAAAAAAAATACTTTATCTAGTTTGATGTCAACTTTATGTAATAAAGAGTATCTATGTTTATTAAGTATTTAGCTACGCCTTCAATCGTGATGGTTATGTCGCGGTCATCTGATTGAATCTCCTATACAACGCGCTAGACATTCATTAAAATAGGAAAATCAACCAGATGACTGCGACTGTTATACCACCATTCGGTTGCCAAAGCCTCGTTTGTTATTCAGGACGAAAGGTCGCTCCCTTACATACCCTAACTTAATCTTTCTACCTATTTTTTACATCATCATCATCATCAGCCTATTGCAGTCCACTGCTGGACATAGGCCTCACCAGTTTTTCGCCACCTAGGGCAAAATTCTGGAAGATATACCCATAATCGCCACGCTGGGCAGGCGGGTTGGCGATCGCAGGTCGTAGCTTCTTGCTCCGGTGACGCTGCTGCCCGTCATCGGCCTGTGGTATTTAGCTACGCCTTCCATCGTGATGGTTTTACCGCCACCAGTCGGTTTGCCAGAACCTCGTTTGTTGTTCGGCAGGATGCACCACGGGCAGGTGAGGATGGCTTGGAGCAAAAAGGTGACAGGTACATCCCATTTCCTACATACATTACTGAAATGACAAGTAAAAATTACCCCTTAACGAAAGCCTTCGAATAATTCCTCCCCTAACCATTTTGACTTAAGAATCAATACATTAAAGTCGGCGATATCTCCACCTGTCATGACCCAAAGTTCACCCAACTAAATACTGTTTTTTAATAGATCTGAAAGTTGTATCGTTAGAATGTTGCGAGCCTTCAAGGCTGTAGAAGCATGCAAAGGTTTATGAGGAATGGTAAATAATAAACAAATGAAAATGCTATTGAATTCACGCACAGATTAAAAATGGATGGATGAGCAAATAATGGTTAAAATAAATATAAACAAATTCCAAAATAAAAGATATGTATTTTTTTTTATAGTAGCACGACATAATGGCTTCCCTACGCCTGATGGAAAGCGAAAGAGAAGCCCAAGTCGCTGTGACAACTGGCAAGTAACTGATCAGTTACATGTCAGTTGCCACCGCCATGCCGGCCCAACCCTAACCCCGCACTAGCTCCGGAAACCCTATTCACCACAGTTTGTGTTGGTCTGGGTGTTTACTATGTATAATATGTATTTATTTACAAAAGAAAGTACTTATCTAAGTAAGTTTATCAGTTGTCTAGCACCCATAGTACAAGCTTCGGCTTAGTTTGGGGCTAGATGGCGCTGTGTGGCCCAGCGTTGCATGTCTTGGGTTATTATTTACCGCCAAAAGTCTTCAAGCCCGTCGACACACAGACTCATAAAACGAATAATAAAAACGCCGATACATAAATAACAGAGGTTTCTGCTAACGTGGCGATTCCCGGCGCCCCGTGACGTCATAATATATTTTCTGGAGAGAGTGACGCTTTAATGGCGGTATGAGTGGGACGCTGATAGATTTATCTATGTCACCGGAAAATAGCAAGAATCGTAAGTTGATCAATTTCCTAGGTAGTTGATTCACTTCCGGAAAATAATAAACGGCAGTTGAAATGTATTATTTAACGTATGTATTTTAGTAAATTGATCATTTTACGGGGTCTTCCCGTAAAATCATCCGACGAAGGTGAGGTGAACGTTGATTGGTTCAATGGCTCACGTGGCCTTATCGCGGCAACCAATCAGGGAACAGTGTATTAAGTTACGGGTAATAGTGCACCGTTAAATAGTACATTGGGCAACGATTGGCCCATTTGAGGACGATTTTACTTATGTCAAAATCGTAAATTATTAAATGACTGTCAGGCTACCGTAAATTGATCAACTAACTGAAATCCATTGCGTTAAATAATACATTTCAACTACCGTTTGTTATATTCCGAAAGTTAATCAACTACCTAGGAAATTGATCAACTTACGATTCTTGCTATTTTCCGGTGACATATACATCACAATATTTGAAAACAGGTGTGGACTAAGGTCCACACCTGTTTTCAAATATTGTGATTGGATTTAAATAATTGAAATAAGAAATAAGATAAGTATTTTTGAACAGCACATACAGTAAAGCCGCGGCCACACATTGGAGATATTTGCACCAACGCGACGTTTTGCGCCCAATACACCAATGTGTGTATCGATACTTTGACACAATGAAGACACCGCCATGCTGGCCCAACCCTAACCCCCCACGAGGTCCGAGGCCTGACATAGCCTATAGAGGTTATATTGGGGTAACTGGACTAGTCATGCTCACTAAAATGTTTCTGGGGTGGTGGCGCTGTGTGGCGGGTCGTTACATTCCCTCAAATATGGTTGAGTGAAGCGATGGCTGGTACACACGTCATACTTGTGAACAGGTGCTGCCTTGGAGACTGGTCTACTCCTGATTGCCCTATATAGAGTATGTTAAGGTTTTTTTTTTTTTTAATCTAATTTATAATTAATTTTGTAAGGCCCCAGACTGTATGACGTGGTCGTAGTTAAAAGTATGAATGTGATAATAATATTGTAAACACCATTTTGAAAAGAGCAACTACACGAGTTTCTTGCCGGTATCTTCTCGGTAGAACGCTGCTTTCCGAACCGGTGGTAGCTTCGACGATTTGTAAGTGTTTTTCATAAAAACCTATACAAATAAAGATTATTTTGACTTTGACTTTGACTTTGGAAACCCTACTCATGGGCAGAAACACGACCCAGAGGCCATTTGGCTGCGGTATTCTATAGGGTGGAGGTCCTTCCCCGGACGGGCGGCTCAATTCGAGCGAAGATTCGCTATGCCCTATAAAAAAAGGTTACAGCGTTTCTATTCATTTGTAAGTTCTTGTATTCTTATTATGTACCTACATTTTATTTTACACGCGAACGAATAATACATAAACAGTCACATAACTTTTTCTATTTGGTGCGAGACGCAAAGGAATACCTGTATACGGCCGCGAAATCCTGCTTTATGGTGATAGAACATTCGAATAATGTCCTATGGAATGTTGTATTATTTGTAAGTAGGTATTGAAACTTTTTACATGCAACTTTTTTTTAAATTCTACTATTTATTTGGTAAATGAGGGCAGGTCCAGGTACCACGTGATTGGTCAGTTGTTATGTCAAAATGAACCAATCACGTAACAGTTGGACTTGCTTTTTAAGTGGTGCCATCTGGCGGATTTCTTTTTTAAGAAAACCCTCATTTCTTCTTTGTTTGCACAATTTCTAACGCTAAAAAAACGGAGTGTTTCGTGGAATGTCCTCTGCAAACATAATTCCTATGCAAAAACCTGATAATTCAGTCTGTACGCCATTAAATTCGCATAAAATATGAACGTTATTTGCATAAAACCACATTGGTCCTTCCAAGACGCCGTTTTTATGCTAAACACCGTTTGAATCGAGGAATAACTGTAACGCAGTATTAATTGGCCAAGATTAAGAATTGATGGTGCGCGCCATCTGTTGGTGAAATTAGGAGTGACGTGAAATTTGTATTTAATCTTTATTTTGTTGTAATAGTTAAGTTACCACGCTTGGCTTAATAGTGTGGGGAATGGCGCGTCGTCAAGACTTAAGGGCTGGAATCGCGGTGGCAATAACAGGCGACTGGTTTGGTTACTTGCCCGCTGTCGCGGTGACTTGGGCTTCTCGCTTATCATTAGCCGAAGCCGCCATTATGCCGTGCAATCAAAGCTTAAATTTGACAGATGACACTGACATTACACAACAAATATGGCGGTCACTTCTTTTTTTATGCAAGAGGTGGCAGACGACCACATGTGATGCCTGATGGTAAGCAGTCGACACCGCCCATGGACGGGTGTCCATGGGCGGTGCATAACTCATATCGAGTTCAAATTCAGATTTCCCTTGCATAAACCCAATATTTGTATGTCTAAATAAACGTTTACGAAATCGCTCAGTCGCGGGTCGTCGACCCCGAATGCAGTACTAAATGCAGTATGCGGGGCCCGCTAATGCAGGCATACGGGCTTTATATGCCGGTGGGAGTCCTAGGTAAAAAAAAACAAAGCTAAGTAATATTAATTTACTAGCTGTGCCAGGGGCTTCGCACGCGTGGGTATCGGGTTTCTAAAATAACGGACTTACATAAAATGGTGCCTTAATTTTAAGTTAGACCTCTAGCAATACAAACCGCATTCAATTCCATGCAGTAGTTTTTGAGTGATGCGCGTTCAAACATACAGGTAAAAATTTCTTCCGTTTTTCTAACATTTCCCTTCACTGCTCTGCTAATATTGATTGTATAGTCATGAAAAGTATACCATAGATGTACCTATTACCGCTACTTATAACAATAATTGTTACTAACATTGTTTTGATTGATTGATAAAATATACTAACACTATTTGTAAGGTAAATTGTTACTAACATTATATGGGCCTTGATATAAATAATTTATTATTATTATAGGGTTCTCCTTTATTCGCCACCTTGCTCGAACTTAGGCCTCTCGCATCCAGCACTTGCCAGCCGTCCTGCGCAAATCGTCACTCCACCTGGCCTGAGCGCGTCCTACACTACGTTTGCCGAGACGCGGTCTCCACTCCAGAACTCGTTTACCCCAACGGTTATCGGTTCTGCGGCTGATGTGGCCAGCCCACTGCCACTTCAGCTTACTGATCCGGTAGTTAAGTAATTATTTTAATCCAAAATGCTGGACACAGCCGTCCAACCTCGATGTTTCTCTAAATATATCCGAAATGGAGGTAGTATTGATCTGGATATTTTAGGCCAACCTGTATTCAGGGCATAGGTACAAAGTGCACGGGAATAACTGTTATATTAAATTACGGAACTGCTGTACAAAATCGGATGTAGTACTTAATGGAACTTGACTGACAGAATCCAATAGACGTACAGAGAAGTCTGAGTGCGCTCGGTGGCGCCGCGGTCTTGTTCGCTTAACAATGATCGCAACGTTGTGCAACCATTGGCGCGGTCAATCCGATGATGGGTGACCAAAATTTGACACCGATTTCCTCCGTGCTTCGGAAGGCACGTTACTTATGCTGTTGGTCCCGGGTGCTATCTTTACCAACTCAGATAGCAGTCGTTACATCATATCAGAGATGATGATAACTCTGACGCCTAACTGGGAGTGGGTGTAGCTTACCCTAAGTGTTGCGGAGGTCTGATGGCAGTCGCTCTGTGTAAAAGCTTAGCCCTCGCCAAATCTCTCAGTTTGGGAAGCCGACCCTGAGACAATCGGGAAAAAGGATAGGATAATGATGTACAGAGAAGTCTGAGTAATATGAAGTATCTACTAGAGTTAGATTGGGATGTACCTAAAGGAGACGCCTATCATCTATTCGCCACAAGTTAACCTCACCTGCCCGTGGTGCATCCTGCTGAATAACAAACGAGGCGCTGGCAACCGACTGGTGGCGGTATAACCATCACAATTAAAGGCGTAGCTAAATACCACAGGCCGATGACGGGCAGCAGCGTCACCTGGGCAAGAAGCTACGCCCTGCGATAGCCAACCCACCTGCCCAGATTGGCGCGAGATGATAAATGTCAAAGACAAAGAACAACGATGCCACAAATTAAACCTACTAAAACTGACTGGCTCGATGGCTCATTTGGTAGTGACCTCTGAGTCAAGGGTCGTGGGTTCGATTCCCGCACAGTACAAACATTTGTGTTCATAAACATGTCTGTTTATATTGGTCTGGCATTTGCTATGTATAAATGTGTTTATTTCCAAAAAAAAGTATCTAAGTAGTATCAGTTGTCTAGTACCCATAGTACAAGCTTCGGCTTAGTTTGGGACTAGACGGCGATGTGTGGCCCAGCGTAGCATGTCTTGGATTATTTATTTATTTATTAAACACAAATATAAACATACAGGCACGGAACAAACACAAATTTTCATCACAGAATGTTAAATCATCTACCTACTTCTGAAATAAATACCTTGGTAGTCATATTTCGATTAAATCGTATAAAAGCACATTTAAATATTATTCAAAGCAATTACCAACCCCAAAATACGAATCGTTAAAATCTAAACAGCTGACGTTAAAATTTTCCGCCATCTTGTTGCGAAATTTAGTTTATTTTCGGGGTAAAATCTTGAGTTCGTTACGGCATTATATTAATTGGCGTTCGACTCAATAAAGTACCTAATACTCTCGGGTGCCGGTAGCGAAATGTCAAGTGAAAATCGACCTTAAATAGACCAGTAATAAGTCTCAAATCAGATTGGCTGCGGTACTAAATCGCTAATGATTTTGTCAATTTTGTTACCGAAACGATTTGATGTTAGTTATTTATTGTTGTAGGTATAATTTGTATTGGTTTGCATTTATTACGTGTTCGGATTGCGTATTAAATGTAATTGGTTTCACGATTTTTATTTACTTTTTCGAACGCAATTTTGTTTGGTACAGACCTCTGCCATAAATTTAACACGAGAAACAAGAACAAACTTGCTGTTCCAAATCTCAGGCTGCATAAGAATTCATTTGCTGGGCTAAGTGTAAAATTCTTTAACAAAGTACCTACCACAGAATATTGTTGAATTACCAATACATAGGTTTAAGTCTCATATTAAGTCATGTCTTATGAAAAAAGGATATTATAAAATACAAGACTTCCTAGACGATAATATTACATGGACATAATGAGCTGCTCGCCTGCACTTAACAAATATTGTATTAATGTATGACATCAACAGTATGATGATTATGTATATTTTTGAAAAAAGCCAAAATTGATGAGTTTCTTGCGGCACTTCTTCTCATCAGGCCTCATCCTTATCACGTCGAAGTGCAAGTAGGGAAAAAAAAAAGTTTGACGTGCAAAAGAATTTACTTGTAAATCTATTTGCAGAAATAAATTATTTTATTTTTATTTATTTTTATTCTGACAGGCTATAACTTTGTAACTTTTAGTCTAATGTACAAATAAAAAAAACGTGTCTTTTATTTTTGAAGGAGCTAAAAGACTAATTAAATTTTTTAGCCAAACATGCCTATGTATACGTACGCACAGCTATATAAAAACACGACAGAATTACCAGGCGACCATAACAAAGCAGGAGTCACCCGACACCGGTCATACAACGTAACTCTAAACTCTACGCAAGGTCTGTCGCCCTGGTACTGTGGTCATGCGTAGTACTTATTTATAGGTATTTTTACAACTAGTATTATACTCGTACAAGTAGGTATTTTTTTTATGCAAGAGGCGGCAGACGAGCAAATGTGATGCCTGATGGTAAGCAGTCGACACCGCCCATGGACACCCGCAACTCAAATCGAGTTCTGGGGTCGCTGCCAGCCTTTTAAATAGGAGTACGCTCGTTTCTTGAAGGCTCCCATGTCGTAGCTGTTCGGAAATACTGATGCAGAGAGTTGGTTCCACAAAACCGACGCGCGAGGCAAGAAGTTCCTCATAAAGCGTACAGTCGAGGATCGCCAACCATCGAGATGATGAGGATGGAATTGCAATCGCTTACGCGTGGTGCGGTGAAGAAACTCGGTAAGAGAGGTAGGGCATAGCGAATCTTCGCTCGAATCGAATACCGCAGTCAAATGACCTCTGGGTCGTGTTTCTGCCGGTGAGTAGGGTTTCCGGAGCTCGTAGGGGGTTAGGGTTGGGCCGGCATGGCGGTGGCAACTGACAAGTTACTTGCCCGTTGTCACAGCGACTTGGGCTTCTCTTTCGCTTTCCATCAGGCGTAGGGAAGCCATTATGTCGAGCCACTATAAAAACCAAAAAAAAATACAGCTGCAGGCAGTAAACCAAACAATTCTTCAATACATTCCCCGTGATAGATGCGGTATATTTATACTATGACGGCTTCGATGGTGCGATGGCTAGTCTTAGTTCGAAGGTATCGGGTTCGATCCCCGGTCAGTCTTCTTTAAATAAACTAGCAACCCGCCCCGGCTTCGCACGGGTACAATACGCATATAATATAGACATTAACTTTCTTCTTGAATCAGCATCATAACCCGTTCTTAGGTGAAATATTCATATATTTTATACATAAACCTTACTACTCAATACGTCTATTTACTAAAAAACCTACATGTAAGGGAGCGACCTATCACCTTTTCGCTCCATGCCAACCTCACCTGCGATGCATCCTGCCGAATTACAAACGAGGCTCTGGCAACCGACTGGTGGCGGTATAACTGTCGCAGGCAAATTCTATAATTCGCCCGTATACAAACGGCGTCGGCAGTCTACAAAGACAAATTTGTTATATAAAATGCCGTACGCCGTATGTAAGATGTCGTTCATTTTCTAATATGCCGAGCTACGATATTACAGCCGATTACAAATTGCCTCGGCATATCGTTCCAATTAGTACCAAATTTAACCGCGCCCTGGCGCTACTAGTCTCCAAAACCAATATGGCGGTCAACAGTGAAAGTGTGGAAGAAAAAAAATATTAAAAATATGTCTAATATCGGCTGTTTCAAATAGATTTTAAGGGCTAGTATTATAGGAAAGTATTGAAATTAAACTAATCACAAAGGGGGCTTCGAAAACACCGTGGAAAAAAAAACTAAAAAATTCGAGTTTATCCAGCACGTAAAAACGCTAGGGTGTCCATGGAAACTGGTAAAGTGGAACAAAAAATTGCAATAAAATGCATTGTATTTTGATTCGCTGTAAATCAATTGTTTCGATGATGGTTTATGCTTGTTTAAGCTTAGCAGAAGAAGTGAAACAAAGAAACATTGTTGAATTTATTTTTGTTATTACCACTGAATGTCATAGGTAATTCTTGGTAAGTTTCCTACGTATGTGTAAGGATCCTAAGATTAGGGAGAATATGTTCTCACCCGATACCATTTAGTGCAGTTTTTGTTTGGTTACGGTTTCAATTTCATGCTTATTTAATCGACGAATTTATTTTCGTAGTCAATAATTTAATAATATTCTATTATGAATCTTAAATACCTAAATAAAATGATTAAAAACCCTGTTTAATTTCTATTATCATGGTCACCCTAATACACATCCCAAGTCGACGTTGATGCGATGACAATTTGCCTTCGGCATTTTATAACACTTATTTATCTTTCTAAACTGCCGACGCCGTTTGTATACGAGCGAATTATAGAATTTGCCTGCGACATAACCATCACGATAGAAGGCGTAGCTAAATACCACAGGCCGATGACCGGCAGCAGCGTCACCGGAGCGAGGAGCTACGCCCTGCGATCGGGTGCCTGCCCAGCGTATTATGGGTATATCCTTCAGATGTTTGCCCTGTGGCGAACAACTGGAGAGGCCTGTGTCCAGTAGTAGACTGCAATGGGCTGATGAGGATGATGACTAATAATTTTTTTTAAAAAATAATTTTATTTCACTATTTTTAGTTGCGTTGATGTACTGTGACCTTGAGTAAAGGCTAATTAATGAATAAGGGAATCCTTAAGAGTTTTACTTAGGAATGAAAAATTTTGCTTCAAGTCAAGTGAAGACTATGCGATCTAGAATCAAGCATATCACTTACCAAATCACCTGCCCTATTAGCCCTGCATAAGTACATACTACTACCTAGTTTAATATCGACCAATGTTAGTACTGTCCCCTAACTCCTAACCGTTAAGGAGTTCTGTGGCTTCATCATCAGCAACAGATGTTGACGCCCGGAAGCATATACCTGAGTAAAATATGATTACGTAACAAAAACACCATATGAGCATACAATTTTAAGAAATAAGAAACTTTTATCATCGACAAAACATAACATTTTCGGTTGTTGCCCTCAATTTCTCCAGGATCCCATCATCAGATCCTGACTTGGTGATAATGGGACCACCTCGGAAGTGTCCTCTGTCGAACTGTCGAAAAATTTTTGAAATCCATCCATAATTGACGGAAATATCGGTGAACATACATAAAAAAAAAAAAAAAATATTATACATACAGACGAATTGAGAACCTCCTCCTTTTTTGAAGTCGGTTAAAAACCGCATCAAAATTCGTTGCGTAGTTTTAAAGATATAAACATACATAGGGGCTGGCTCGGTGACTCAGTTGGTAGTGACCTCTGTCTTCTGAGGTTCGATCCCCACACATTACAAACATTTGTGTGCATGAACATGTCTGTATTGGTCTCTGTGTTTTCTATGTATAATATGTATTTATTTACAAAAAAAATGTATCTAAGTAAGTTTATCAGTTGTCTAGTACCCATAGTACAAGCTTCGGCTTAGTTTGGGGCTAGATGGCGCTGTGTGACCCAGCGTGGCATGTCTTGGATTATTTATTTATTTATAGGGACAGACAGAAATAAAGCAACTTGGTTTTATACAATGTAGTGATAGACGCAGTGGTTTACTGCCCATAGTTCAAGCTTCGGCTTGGCTAATTTTCTCTACTGCAAGAGAAAGTATTGAACACACAGATTCGGTTGCTTAGCAACCGTTAGCGAAGATAATAGCGCACGCAAGAAAAATGTTACGATGATAATCAAATTGCAATAAAGTGCTTTGTGAAACGCTATGTTGTTATTGTTCTAAGAGAGGGTAGGGTATAGCGACTCTTCGCTCGAATTGAGCCGCCTGGACCCCAAAGAATACCACAGCCAATTTTTTTTTATAGTGGCTCGACATAATGGCTTCCCTACGCCTGATGGAAAGCGAAAGAGAAGCCTAAGTCGCTGTGACAACGGGCAAGTAACTGGTCAGTGACCTGTCAGTTGCCACCGCCATGCCGGCCCAACCCTAACCCCCCACGAGCTCCGGAAACCCTACTCACCGACTGAAACACGACCCGGAGGTCATTTGGCTGCGGTATTCTATAGGGTGGAAGTCCTTTCCCGGACAGACGGCTCAACTCGAGCGAAGATTCTCTATGCCCTACCTCTTTTAAATTGCTCCCTTACATCCTGTATTGGTCTGGGTGTACAAAATTCAAGGATCTATGTAAGTTTATCATTGGCTCGGTGGCTCAATTGGTAGTGACCTGTGCCTTCTGAGCCAAGGGTCGTGGGTTCGATCCCCACACATTACAAACATTTGTGTGCATAAACATGTCTGTTTGTATTGGTCTGCGTGTTTTCTATGTATAATATGTATTTATTTACAAAAAAAATGTAAGTTTATCAGTTGTCTAGTACCCATAGTACAAGCTTCGGCTTAGTTTGGGGCTAGATGGCGCTGTGTGGCCTAGCGTGGCATGTCTTGGGTTATTTATTATTATTATTTATTATTTATCAATTGTCTAGTAACCCAAGATATACTACGCGATGCCCCATATAGTCCCAAACTAAGCCGAAGCTTGTACTATGAGTACTAGACAAGTGAGTAGCGTAATCTCCTCATATACATTACGGTACAAATGTCCGCCCGTCTGTCAGGCCACACGTGTCTCTAACGCGGCGATAACTCAACTGTTTAGTGTTTAGGCATAGCCGGGCGTAGACATATGTATTGTGTTAAATGAAGGCACATGTGTGTTTACTTAATCTATCTATTCTTATGATAAACAAGAAACTATTCCACGCGGACGAAGTCGCTGGCACAGCTAGTCTTATAATAAATCTGTAGAAAGGTCAACTCTGTACATGAAATATATTTTCAAAATAACTATCAGGGGGTGATTAGTGATCGATACTGATGCCAAAAATGCAATCAGTACAATTTTTGTCTGTCTGTATGTTCGTTATAGAAACAAAAACTACTGGACGGATTTTAACGAAACTTGGTACAATTATTCTTCACACTCCTGCGCAGGTCATAGTATACTTTTCATCACGCTACGATCAATAGGAGCAGAGCAGTGTTGGGAAAACGGGAGAAATTTTATCTGTATGTTTGATCGCGCATCACACGAAAACTACTGCATGGAATTTAATGCGGTTTTCACCAATGTATTGCTAGAGGTCTAAAACTAATTTTAGGCACTAGGTATAGGTATAGATAGGCATTTTATGGAAGTCCGTTATTATTGAAACCCGATATCCACGCGTGGGACGCCGCCGGCACAGCTAGTAATAATTATTTATTTATTTCCCAGCTATTTATTATTTCCCAGCGTGGCGACTATGGGTCTGGTAACAACTGGAGAGGCCTATGTCCAGCAGTGGACTGTAATAGGCTGATACGTTTTTAAAATGTTTTTGGTAAGCATGTTCCTCTATCGTAGCACAAACTACGCAGCTACGCCGTAGTCCGTAGCATGTCTACGCACCTGCTACGGACAGGCGTTACAAATTATGGCGCGTGTATGTAGGCGGCCATCTTGCGGTCGGCGCCATTTTGGCAACTATTAAACGTCATTTGGCTTAGAATGAGTAATGTGTGGCGACCCCTCATATTGTACTACTGCGATCTTCATCATCATCAGCCTATTGCATTCCACTTCTGGACATAGGCCTCTCCAGTTGTTCGCCACTTAGGGCAAACGTCTACGTACGTTTAAGAGAGGTAGGGCATAGCGAATCTTCGCTCGAATTGAGCCGCCCGTCCGGGGAAGGATCTCCACCCTATAGAATACCGCAGTCAAATGACGTCTGAGTCGTGTATCTGCCGGTGAGTAGGGTTTCCGGAGCTCGTGGGGGTTGGGGTTGGGCCGGCATGGCGGTGGCAACTGACAGGTAACTGACCAGTTACTTGCCCGTTGTCACAGCGACTTGGGCTTCTCTTTCGCTTTCCATCAGGCGTAGGGAAGCCATTATGTCGAGCCACTATAAAAAAAAATGTAAAAAGTTTGCACTATAAATGACCCAAAGAAGAAAATATCCTATCCTTTCTTCCTTAAATAATATTTAATACACTCAGAGGCACAATTATCCGCCCACTTATGTTTTTCGTTGTAACTTTAAAATTTTATTTTAGAATTAATTATTATCTCTAGCAATATTAATTATAAGAATTAAAGATTCATTACAGATGCAAAACACTAAAATATGTTGGTGTTGTTTACATTGACGATAAAAATCATCAAGCGCTTAGTTATTATAACGAAAGGTATTCCACAATAAAGAATTGGGCGGTTTATTGTGCCTCTGAGTGTATTTTATATGAGAAACTGTCTGTCTGTATGTTTGTCTTTCTTGCACGGCAAAACGGAGCGACGAATTGACGTGATTTTTTAAGTGGAGATAGTTGAAGGGATGGATAGTAACATAGGCTACTTTTCCCCCCTTTATTACCCCCCAGTTCCCTAAAATGGGAGGGCAGCGCGGGCGAAGCCGCGGGCACAGCTAGTATAAAATAATTTGACAGGTTTTATTAACCTTATCTGTGGCTCATGTTCAAATAACAAAATCGAACACGAGGAAGAAATATATTCTGTCACCTCAATCCTTACTACGGCTTCACGGATTACCGTATACGGCTTCTTCGCCCTTATCGCCTTGGAAATAAGGCTCAATTACATCCCCAACGCTCCCTCATCATTCTAACCAACCTTATCACTAAGAAAATAGAATCGAAATTCGTAATAAAAGACGCGAAGTCAATATTTCCAATATTCAATTCGACTGTAACTCAATGGGAATAGAGTAGAAAATTGAATGCTAAACACAAGATAGTTTATGCATGTAGGTCAAACTTTGAAATTAGAACTTACCATTATACCCGGCTGGAGTTGGTAGGCGGCGGCGGGACGAGGAACTAACGTATTGTTCATATTGATTTTGTTAGTTTGCGAAGACGGTGGCGCCGTTTGTTGGTGCTAGGTAATTTTGCTGGTTTGGTTATTATTAAAAGTTTTTCAAGAAAATAGTGAGGTGTTATTACCGCCATTTTGTGTTAGGTCTTTAGATTTTTCCAATGTTTAAGCATTAAATAATAGCTTAGTAAATACTTTGTACTTGTTTTTGTCGCATTTATTGTATATTTGTAAGTAATAAGTAAAGTAACTTAAGTACTAGATATATGAAGTACCTAAACTGCAAGTATTCTCAAACTTAAACTGAAAATAACCCAAGACATGCCACGCTGGGCCACACAGCGCCATCTAGCCCTAAACTAAGCAGAAGCTTGTACTATGGGTACTAGACGACTGATAAACTTACTTAAAAAAAAACTTTTTTTTTGTTAAAAAATACATAATTACCTACACATAGAAAACACCCACACCAATACAAACAGACATGTTCATACACATAAATGTTAGTACTGTGCGGGAATCGAACTCACGACCACTGTATCACAAGCGTTCTACTACTGAACTAAACGTCGTCACATATTACGAGTATAACTTAATACCTACTTAACCAACATTTGAAACCCATTGTAAGTTTTAAGCTCTACTGTCAAAGAACTCGACGCTATATCCGTCCTGCTCTTACGTACGACAATCGTGCATCGTGCGAGCGAGACAGAATATGAAAAGCGCGCGAATTTTCACGGATTAGCCGCTGATATTATCTGTGAGGCTAACGTCAGGCGGCTGATTCTGGCGCGAAAGTAGAGAAAAAGTTTAAAAGAACATTTTAAAATATAATGTACTAGCAACTTGGCCTCGATAAGCTTCGGGTATGGCATAACAGCTTAGGGTTGCTATGGTAACGTGTCTTGTACGTTAGTTTGTAAGAAAACTTTTTGGTGATTTTTTCACACCTTGGGTTACATTATTGCAGTTGTACATTTTAAATGTTGATCCCTAACTTTTTAACACTCATTTTACCACTTTGAAAGAGTCTCTCGCGCAAATTATTCAGTTAAGAAAAAAATGATGTTAGAAACCTCAACATCATTTTAAAATACCTATCCATAGATACCCCACACGTATAGGTTTGAGGAAATAAAATTTTTTGAGTTTCAGTTTAGAGTTCTATGTATGGGGAACCCCAAAAATTTTGGATTTTTTTCTGATTTGATTTTAAAACAGACAGACAGACATGACCAATCTATAAGGGTCCCGTTTTTGCCTTTTTGACTACGGAACCCTAAAAATATAATGTAACCTATGTTCACCGGAGAAAGTGTAGCTTTCCGACAGTCAAAGAACTATTCAAATTGGTCCAGTAGTTTCGCCAATTAAATTCAAACAAACAAACAAATCTTTCATCTTTATTATGTAGATAGTGTAGATTAAGATTTGAGGCGATTCTGCGTTGTCTACTTTAGGCGAGGTTCTGATGTAATGATTATGTAAGTAGATACTCTGTATTGCAGAAAACAGTGAAGAAAAACACATTACAAACAAAAAAGTACAGTTTAGGCGGTCTCAAGGTAGCGATCTCTTCCAGACCACTTTTAAGTATAGGAAATCATTCTCTCCGGAAGCCGAGGGTAGGGGTATTTGCCCTCCCCGGACCAGGAGTGCCGGCCACTTGTCATCTGCGGCTGGCCAGGGCAGGCAGGGATGTGGCCGTATGCTTCGGCGCTACCCGTGTCCCTGCAACTTGCTGCCCACTGGCGACACAGGGGGGTTTAGTGGGTATGCCCTCCCATTTTGGCAAGGTGTGAGTCCCACACACCCTAATGCATTCCCCTTTACAAAAAAAAGGTTTTTTATGTTATTTCAAAATCACATTCGTGTCCTGAACAAAAAACAATAAGCAGATATGTAATTTATGGACCTCGCAGGACAGGCTATGCCTAGTGCGAGGTTCTCTGTTCCCCTTTGCTAAGTTTTTTTGTGTTTAATTAAGTTTTCTCCTAAGTACTTACATGTGTTGGTTTTCATTGTTTTTGTTTCTTTCAAGTGTTTTTTTTTCTACACTTACCGTTAAGTACTTGATTTGTGATGAACTTAATGTCAATAAAAGTTTTTATTATTATTATTATTATAGATAGAAATCTGCCGCCAAATTCCAAACCGCCATTTTGAATCGGAATACAGAAACCGTTTCTGCCGACGCAGATAACAAACGCTCTTATCCCACTCAGCGGCACCTATCGCTCTATCGGCGACTCAGCGGATATAGACCTAGGGCCGCGGTCTGGATGCCAGCGGAGCGGGGAGCGGCGCATAAGCGGCGCGGGGGCGCTGTACGAACGAGCAACGCTGTACCTACTTATGATAATGCAATAAATAATTTTGAACGCATCAGGCATGGGATAGGAAGTCATCATCATCATCAGCCTATTGCAGTCCACTGCTGCACAAAGGCCTCTCCAGTTGTTTGCCACTTAGGGCAAACGTCTGGAGGATATACCCACAATCGCCACGCTGGGTTAGGCGAGTTGGCGATCGCAGGGCGTAGCTTCTCGCTCCGGTGACGCTGCTGCCCGTCATCGGTCTGTGGTATTTAGTTACGCCTTCAATTGTGATGGTTATACCGCCACCACTCGGTTGCCAGAGCCTCGTTTGTTGTTCGGCAGGATGCACCACGGGCAGGTGTGGTTGGCTCGGAACGAAAAGGTGATAGACCGCTCCCTTACATCCCCATACATGATACGAAGTCGGCAATTTACAAAAAAGTATCTAAGAAATTTTGTGGTGTAGTTAGGGAACCGTTAATGCGGTTTACAGAATACGAGTACATCTACGCACCAAATTGCAATAATGTAATTCTTATAGTTTCGGAATAAACTGGCTGTGACATACGGACAGACGGACATGACGAAACTATAAGGGTCCCGTTTTTGCCATTGGTACTTGCAGCTGGCTCGGTGGCTCAATTGGTAGTAATCTCTAGGCAGAGAATTGGTAGAATCTCTAGCCTTGGTCTTGGCCTGAGCCAAGGGTCGTAGGTTCAATCCCTACACATTACAAACATTTGTGTGCATGAACATGTCTGTTTGTATTGGTCTGGGTGTTTTCTATGTAATATGTATTTATTTACAAATTTCCAAAAAAAAAATGTATCTAAGTAAGTTAATCAGTTGTCTAGTACCCATAGTACAAGCTTCGGCTTAGTTTGGGGCTAGATGGCGCTGTGTGGCACAGCGTGGCATGTCTTGAGTTATTTATTTATTTGGCTACGAAACCCTAATAATTAAATTTCCGGAGCTCGTGGTGGGTTAGGGTTGGGCCGGCATGGCGGTGGCAACTGACAGGTAACTGATCAGTTACTTGCCAGTTACTTGCCAGTTGTCACAGCGACTTGGGCTTCTCTTTCGCTTTCCATCAGGCGTAGGGAAGCCACTATGTCGAGCCACTATAAAAAAAAAATTAACACACATCACAGCCGAGCGCAGCCTGGCTTCTAGCTACTTACCTACCCGCTGGCTTCCAGACCGTGGCCTTACTCTTCACTCAAGCGTTTTTAAATCTCTACAAGAGCGGAGTATGAATAAAATTTTGACATAAGTGTACCGCTCACTCGGAACGTGCTTTATCAGCCACCATTTTGAATTCCCGAGTGGCCCTTCCCGTTGTTAATATTGAAGGGTGTCAGGATTTCCGATCTTCAGAGATTGATAAACAAAGGGGTGTTAATACAATGGTCTTCACTTATTTACATGGGTTGAGCTGGCAACGCGGTTTTTATGTTAAAGTGGCATATAAGTAGTTTGCACTTTCCATTCTGATTTGGTCTTCCGGGCCTCTTATGATGAGTAAACCATCGAACGCTACGATTTTATTCAATTGTAATTTGAAAAATAGGCTATTATGGCTAATAATTATAATTAGTCCGTCTTTTAGCTCATTCAAAAATAAAAGACACTCATTTTTCCTTTTTTCATTCAAATAAACAAGGATACAAGGCGTCAAAAGTTAGGAGTGGGAGTCGTTGACGTCACTCGCTCCCGTAAAAATTCCTCACCGAGTGACGTCACGCGTAATTTCAACGGGCTATAACTTTGTAATTTTTGGTCTACAATTAATGTGTCTTTTATTTTTGAATAAACTAAAAGACGAACTAATAGGCTATAATGGCTAAAAATTGTAATTAGTCCGTCTTTTAGCTTATTAAAAAATAAAAGACACGTATTTTTTATTCTTAAATTAGACTAAAAATTACAAAGTCATAGCCCGTTGAAATTACGCGCGACGTCACTCGGTGAGGCATTTTTACGGGAGCGAGTGACGTCAAAGACTCCTCACTTTTGATGCCTTGTATCTTTGGTATTGTTTATTTGAATGAAAAAAGGAAAAATACGCGTCTTTTATTTTTAAATACCTAAGCTAAAAGACTGATTAATTACAATTTTTAGCCATAATAGCCTATTAAATGCCTAGCCTTAATTGTTTAGCCGAACAAGCCTATTTTTTTAATTGTTTTGTAAAATTTATACACTGTGTTTGCTGATATCCCCTTAACCGTCTTCTAGCGCTCCCATGGAATAAATCCGGAACCACATGGACAAAACGTCTCTACGCAACGGATAGCTCTCTACTCTTACATACAGACACAAAGGGAACACAATCGCAGCCCATATAACTCGTATAGCAAGAAGCCTTTTAATTTGTGCCGCGAGGTGACACCTTACAGGTGAACGAATTAATCCCTTAGGGGAGGAACACGCTTGAGGCGTGGGCGTAGGAGGTACACGGCCTTACAAATATGGTGTGGAGTGCAATTGTTTTTCACTATTCGTTTCCGATGCTCACTTGTTTCTAGAGTTCCATACCTCAAAACGATTAGAAAGCAATTTCAAAAGCCCCCAACCCGCCCTGTGATCGCCAACGCGCCTGCCTGGCGTGGCGGTTAAGGTTAGATCTTCCAGATGTTTTCCCCAAGTGGCGAACAACTGGAGAGGCCTATGTCCAGCAGTGGACTGCAATAGGCTGGTGATGATGATATTAAAATCTATCACGCGTTTAACTATCAACAGTTCCAATTGGATCGATCACAATCTACCGAAGAATAATACGCTGATGAATGAATACAATGATTGTCTGCGCTTTAAAAGCGGAGCCGTAAAAATGTAGTGTGAAGTTTAGGCTTCCTTCAGATTGACGTTTAACCGCCATCAAACCGCCGTCAAACCGCTACCCCTGTTCACACTACGAACGCGGCGGGGCGCGGCGTTCAAACTGCGGTTTGGCGGTTGATTCGCTACCCGGCGGCCGCGTTTTGACATCGGCGGGCTAGGGCTGCTCTATAGTCAAATTGTGAATATCGATGAAAGTAGAAGACAAATGCCCATCGCGAATCTTACATTATGCAAAGTAAGCGTATCTGCACTACGTAGTGTCACTAGGAAAATAACTTAGTGCCGACGTAAGTTCTTTAGTGTAGGTACTCTCGTAAATTAATGGTTCACAATTGGTGGGCAGCAATACTATCCATATTTTGGGTAAAATTTTCAGCTACTAAATATTTTTAGCTAGAAGATATACTCTACCACAAGTCAATGTCGCAAAATTTCATATTCATTAATTTTAAAGAGGTTTGCTCTTGTCGGGTGAGCAATATCCACCATTCCCTGAACTCCGCCAGTGCCTTCAGGTCCCATTACGTAAAACAGTACTCGAAGGTAATATAGAATAGGAAAGAAAGGATGAGAGAGGCCACGACGACCATTACACAACAGCTAAGGAGAAAGTTATTTAACTATTTCCTAAATGATAATAATGGCCCGTTTGCATTATAAAAAATAATACCTTTCTTTACTCTTTGTCGAAATATTTTCTCAAGAAACTATCCATTTCCATTTAAAATTATTTTACTTTTCAGCTTATTATATTTAGATATTATCGAAACTTTAATAGCACTATACCTCCATCACTAGCTAGTGACATTTCTTCTTCTGTTTTATAGAACGTAACTTTACACGGTTAAAATAAAATATGAAACAAATTTATTTGAATTTATAAATTATGGTGGAAAATATAAGTACACGATGAGACCACACTAATTATTTAAAAATGGTTATTAAACTATAGATACATTTTTAGTTAGCATTTTTCTATACCAAAAATCAAACATTATTTTCTATGAAATACGAAATAATGGAAATCTGAACATGATTAATTCATGAATACTTATATCTACCTATTTTATGTGGCTTTAGGGAAAGGATTTTTTAAAAGAATATTAGTAGATTTTAATTAGTTTTCCTTATTCAATAATATAACATATTTTATTAAATTGAAAATGTAAATTGTAAGTAAATTAAAAGCGCCGTAAACTGCCATCGGTTCCGGTAGAACATGTTGCAAAATCTCGTTCCTACTTCCCTGAGGATTCAAACCACATAGAGATTTTGGTTAACGCCTGTTGTGATTTCCACGGCAGTAAATAGGTTTTCCAGGTGTAACTGAAACTTTCAAATAATGCTTTTAACTTTAATTGAAAGTAGAAACAAGAAAGCAGTCGTGTCTGTCCGAGTTGCAGCGAAATCTACCTGATCCTTGTCTATAAATGTAGCCACCGGTCTCCAGGAACCGCTAGCAAAACTTTTCAAATCGAAAAACGGTTTGAGTTCAGTTGAATTGAACCCGATTGAAGCAGTGCCCTCTCTTGAGCAGCTTCATCGAGTGCGATATCCATATTCAAGCTATGTTTCTTATTACTCATCTTTTATTGTGTCCTCATAAACTTGTTTGTTAGCGAAAACCCCCAATTGAACCGTTATCTACCCTGGGAGATTTGTTTGTGTGCGCGTCGACGATGGCACCGGCATGACTGATGTGTACTTCTCCAATTGAAAGTACCAGGAGTGCATAATCACATAGGAAGTTTAAATTATTCAATTCCTATACAAGAAGCATTGTAATATTTGATAAGAATTTCTTTAAGTATTGTGGAAACAAAAACTCCCATTAGATCTACCGTAAAAACAGGTAGTAGAATACAACATAATACATCATAATTTTAGTATGAAGTAAGTAAATACAATAATTCTTTATTTTCGCAACGCGCTTCAAAAATGGTTACGTTCTGTTAGTAGATACGTAATTGTTTTATTTTTAGTGTTGTTACAATTTAATCGTTACGTTAATGGATCATAATGATTAATCGATATGTGAAGAGTACAAATTGTAATCACAGCATGGGTCACCAGAAAGTTAAACGATCACTAGGAATCGTTAATTATTTGCTGTTCGCTTAAGACAATTGTGACAACTGTATTAAATGTGAGTTTATGAAATTTATTTCTTAAGTGAAGATGTTATTATAGATAAAAATACGATAATATTATGATTTAATCAAAACTTAACTTTTGTAATAATATTTGAAGTTTGTAGACGTCAATAAACTTCTCATTTGCAATCAATTTAGTACTCATGGCTCTCAAATAAGTTAAATTGTACTTCTTCTTAAGGTGACCAGAAAGTAATATAGAACAGTAAGTAAACAATCGTGTATCCTATTCCCAAAAACAGAGTTAGTAAAGTCATACATAAATTATCTTTAAAGCGATTATCGATGTTTAGATTGTAAAATCATTTGGTACTTGAATCGATTTATTCTCACTAAAAAATCAACTATTATCTATAGCCGACCATCGATCTACAACACTACCAGCTGCCGAACCGCAAAACCGCGACCGCTAGTGTGAACACCTCGGCCGTTTTGCGGTTGATCGGCGGTCGATTTGCGGTAGCCGCCGGGCGGATCAACCGCTAGTGTGAACGAAAATAAACGCTAGTATGAACAGGCGCTTAGCGGTCTGAAAGAAAAACTAGTTCATTGGTTGTTTATTAACCGTCAATAAACAGTTTTGCCTTTTGGAAATCCTTCTTTTATCGAACAAACAACTATCACATGCATAAAACAAACTTTATTAGCTATACCCGAGGACCTCACTATACAGTGGCGCCCTCTGGTGAACACAAAAACGGTAGCCCTCATTTTGTCAATTGTCTGTAAGTACATACATACATATTCTTCACCCCTTCTATTTCTACTCAGGTATTTTACGTCTAAATGACAAGAACCCGCCATTATTGAAGCAATGTGTGACGTGTTAGTCTGTGGAGGTTTTATTAAAAAGTTAACGCGAATTTCCCGCCGGTTTAAATGACACTTTATTTTTTAATTACAGTAACCTTGTCTGTAGAGGTTAGTTTTAGATTTAAAAGGGCAAGTTCTGGAGCCGTAAAACTCATTAAAAATGGATAGTACTTATTAGAATTTTTCTTGGAAAAGTAATAACTTTGTAATAGTTTGGCCCTCAGGCCAGGTGGAGTGACGATTTGCGCAGGACGGCTGGCAAGTGCTGGATGCGAGAGGCCCAAAAACATTAGGAGAGGCCTATGTCCAGCAGTGGACTGACACGGGCTGATGATGATGATGAATAGTTTCAAATAAAGTTTTGACTTTTTTAAATAGCTTGCATTCTGTTTGGTATTTTGGCTGAGCAGCAGCGTCACCGGAGCGAGAAGCTCCGCCCTGCGATCGCCAACCCTCCTGCCCAGCTTGGCGATTATGGGTATATCCTCCAGATGTTTGCCCTAAATGGCGGACAACTCGAGAGGCCTATGTCCAGCAGTGGACTTTCATCATCATCAGCCTATTGCAGTCCACTGCTGGACATAGACCTCTCCAGTTATTCGCCACTTAGGGCAAACATCTGGAGGATATACCCATAATCGCCGCGCTGGGCAGGCGGGTTGGCGATCGCAGGGCGTAGCTTCTCGCTCCGGTGACGCATCGCATGTTATTCCGTCGCTTCACACTAATTCACACTAGCGGAAGCTAATAAATTATAATTATCTCAACAGTTTAACATGACAGCGATCAGATTCAGCGTAGCTGCCAAAACGTCGGGCGGGAATCGAACCCAAGCCCTCGCGCTAAGAATAGCCGACCTCGGAGTATTATAGCGATGTTATGTGTATGACATATGCGAACGTTGACTGAATTGTATTTGATTTTTTTTTCTCTTTGAACACACACCACACATAAATCTGCTCTCTGCATGACCTAAAGGTTAACTGGTAGAGAATGCTCCAAGAATTAAGTTCGCTTTTTGTACCGTTTTGTGCAAAAATGTTCAAGAGAGGTAGGGCGTAGCGAATCTTCGCTCGAATTGAGCCGCCCGTCCGGGGAAGGACCTCCACCCTATCGAATACCGCAGTCAAATGACCTCTAGGTCGTGTTTCTGCCGGTGAGTACGGTTTCCGGAGCTCGTAGGGGGTTAGGGTTGGGCTGCATGGCGGTGGCTATTGACAGGTAACTGACCAGTTACTTGCCCGTTGTCACAGCGACTTTGGTCTTCTTTTCGCTTTCCATCAGGCGTAGGGAAGCCATTATGTCGAGATACCATAAATAAAAAATAAAATTTTACTGCAGTAACGGAAATGAATACATATCAGAGCTACCGATTTCTAAATTCAAAAGAACGAAGCTTAGTTCATTTTTAAGCATATCTACTTACTTTTTTTCGTAGTAACATCAATCAGGAGACGAAGATGTTTCAATTTAAAGGCCAGAAGAGAAATGTAGCATACACATACCTGAAACAAAATTAAAAATAAAATAAAATCTTATAATTTTTCCAAAATCTTCACGCACAGACATGTTCATAGATAGATAGATAGATATTCTTTATTGCGCACCAAACAAATGACTCAAAAACAAGGTATTACGGACCCTTGTTGCACAATTTTGGCGCCCGTATCGCTATAAATAATAATAATAAATAAATAACCAAGACATGCCACGCTGGTCCACACAACGCCATCTAGCCCCAAACTAAGCCGAAGCTTGTACTATGGGTACTAGACAACTAATAAACTTACTTAGATACTTTTTTTTGTAAATAAATACATATTTTACATAGAAAACACCCAGACCAAAACAAACAGACATGTCTATGAACACAAATGTTTGTACTGTGCGGGACGGGAATCGAACCCACGACTCTCGGCTCAGAAGGTAGAGGTCACTACCAAATGAGCCACCAAGCCAGTCAAATTAGTCTAAGTAATGGCATGCAATTTCACATCACATCAATACTCCCTACTCCTATCGTCTAAAACCGTCCATTTTTTTGTTTTTGTTATATTTTCTATCTGCCTAATTGCTGTACCCGCCTGTGCTATGATATTCTGATAGGGCTGGCATAAAAATAAATATAAATAATAAATAACCCAAGACATGCCACGCTGGGCCACACAGCGCCATCTAGCCCCAAACTAAGCCGAAGCTTGTACTATGGGCACTAGAGAACTGATAAACATACTTAGATATATATATATATTTTGTAAATAAATACATATTATACATAGAAAACACCCAGACAAATACAAACAGACATGTTCATGCACACAAATGTTTGTAATGTGTGGGGATCGAACTCACGACCCTTGGCTCAGAAGGCAGAGGTCACTACCAATTGAGCCACCGAGCCTGTCAAAAAATAAATGATATGACTGGCTCGGTGGCTCATTTGGTAGTGTTTTTTTATGGCCTTTATTTGATTACCACAAGATTCTGAATCGAACCCCAGTCGTGGGTTCGAATGCCGAATAACAAACGAGGCGCTGGCAACCGACTGGTGGCGGTATAACCATCACAATTGAAGACGTAGATAAATACCACAGGCCGATGGACGGACAGCAGCGTCACCGGAGCGAGAAGCTACGCCCTGCGATCGCCAACCCGCCTGCCCAGCGTGGCGATTATGGGTATATCCTTCAGATGTTTTTCCTAAGCGGTGAACATGAACAAATGGAGAGGCCTATGTCCAGCAGTGGACTGTAATAGGCTGATGATGATGAATACATCAAGATTATAAATCTCGGGGAACTAAGAGTCCGGCAAGGAGTTCCACAGCTTATCCGTTTGTACTAAGAAGACTCAAAACCCTCCGTACGGGTCCTTGGAACTTTCAAAAGGACCGTATTACGAGGCAGAAAATAGGCCTGTTGCCGTAAAAAATGTAATAAGTCCGTCTTTTAGAATGTTCAAAAATATTAGACACGTATTTCTCATTTGTACCTAAATTAGACCAAAAACGACAAAGATATAACCCGTTAAAATTACGCGTGACGTCAAAGAGTGAAAGATTTTTTGCCACTCAGTTACGTCAAAGACCCCCACTCCTACATTTTGATGCCTTGTATCTTTGTTATTTATTGTTTAAATGAAAAAATGAAAAATACGTGTCCAATATTATTTTTATAATCTAAAATACGGACTAAATATAATGTAGTTATTTTGACCCTGGAAACAGCCCTATTTGGCCGTTCGTACTATAAAGAGGCAAAGCGCACCGTACTTACAAGTCCTTGGAACTTTCAAAAGGACCGTATTACGAAGCAGAAAATTGTTGGCATCCCTAAAACTCGTTGACTGATCGCTTCGATTAGCGAATTAAAACGACAGAACGGCCATCGATTACGCGCCGGAACCGCGCGTCAGCGGTGACACACGTCAAAATAAAGGAAACCGCGCGAAAAGAAGAAAAATGTTTGACAGCTCACGTCAAACGTAGGAAATGGGCGGGAAGGCGCGAAAAAATGGCGGCTAGTTTCTGTCAGCCGTGGGAAACTGGACGCGTAATACTATTTTATAGTGAAGAGTATATTTATAGAATGATCTACTACTTTATTGATAGATATATTGATAGCAGTCGCGTTAAGATTCTTTAAAATGGGTAGGAATATTTCCACTGAAATTAGTAAATGAGGAACAATTTGAGATGTCTGTATTGACCTGTATATTTGTATTTATTTACAAAAAAAATGATCTGAGCAAGTTATTTAGTTGTCTAGTACCCATAGTACAAGCTTCGGCTTAGTTTGGGGCCAGATGGCGCTGTGTGGCCCAGCGTGGCATGTCTTGGGTTTTTTTTAAATAGTAGCTCGACATAATGGCTTCCCTACGCCTGATGGAAAGCGAAAGAGAAGCCCAAGTCGCTGTGACACATGACAAGTAACTGGTCAGTTACCTGTCTGTTGCCACTGCCATGCCGGCCCAACCCTAACCCCCCACGAGCTCCGGAAACCCTACTCACCAGCAGAAACACGGCCCGGAGGTCATTTGGTTGCGGTGTTCTATAGGGTGGAGGTCCTTCCCCGGACGGGTGGCTCAATTCGAGCGAAGATTCGCTATGCCCTACCTCTCTTAAAATTATTTATTTGTTGTTTATTTGGGACCCAGTCCAATATGCGACGCCGTCCAATTTGATATCAGTAGGGCTGCAATGAATCTTTCAAACGTTCTCTGTCCGGGAGCGTTCTCGTTATATATAGCACTAATTAGGCCCGTCTGTCCGTCATGCCGCGCCCGCTTATCAAACAGGGCTATCAGGTCAGCAGAATATGTGATAAACAACTAATATTTGGGAGAGGCCTATGTCCAGCAGTGGACTTACATAGGCTGTTGATGATGAATTAATATTTCTGTTTCTTCAATTCTTCAGCAACTGTGCCAATAATCATAATCATATAATCATAATCATAATATTTATTGCATTAGGATGTAGGTAAGGGGGCGACCTATCATCCTTTCGATCCAAGACGCTTTCCATCAGGCATAGGGAAGCCATTATGTCGAGCTACTAAAAAAAAAATGTTGGAGCAGGTTTTTATGTTAAAACTAGCGACCCGCCCCGGCTTCGCACGTGCAATACAATATGCACATTTTATACACATAACCCTTACTCTTGAATCCCTCTATCTATTAAAAAGCCCCATCAAATTCTGTTGCGTAGTTCTAAAGATTATAGCATACATAGGGACAGACATCGGCTGTGATGACTGACTGGAAACCATGGTTTCTCGTCCGTTGTTAGACCGGCTTGGGCTTCCTTTCCTGCTTTCCATCAGGCGGAGGGAAGCTACTATGCTCAGCCAATATAAAAACAAGTGCGAGTCGGACTCCCGCACCGAGGGTTCCGTACAAACCTGCAAGGTTTACAAAGTTTTTGCGTTGACCTAGAATTTTTTTTTCACGGGTTAAAGGCAATTAGATCTAAGTATTTGATATGAATTTCAACTTGATAGCTCTACGCGTTCATGAGGAAAAAAGTAATAAGTTTATATTTATTAAAAAATATATATTTTGTAATGTAACTAAAAATTTAAAGTTTTTGGAATTTTTCCTTTATGTGTGCTATAAAACGTTGCTTCATGCCAAATTTCAAGATTCTAGGTCGACTGGAAGTACCCTTTAGGTTTTGATTCCCTTGCGAGTACTTGCGAGTTTCAAAATATGCAGCTTAAATTGCTGTTTCTTTTGATTGCGTTGACATAGAAGTTTGATTTTGTTACAGCTTAAAGGTATTATAGACCTGAGTATTTGGTATGAATTTCAATTTAATACCTCTACGCGTTTATAAGGAAATGGGTAGTAAGTTTAAAATTATTAAAAAAAAAATATTATGTGATGTAACTAAAAATTTATGGTTTTCGTAATTTTTCCTTTATCTATGCTATAAGAAGTTGCTTCGTACCAAATTTCAAGATTCTGAGTTCACGGGAAGCACCCTGTAGGTTTTGATTCCCTTGCAAGTGTCGAAAATTTGCGGCATAAACGGCTGTATCTTTTGATTGCGTTGGCTTAGAAGTTTGATTTTTTCACAGCTTCAAGGGACTGTAGACCTGAGTAATTGATATAATTTTCAAACTTCATACCTCCACGCGTTCCTGAGAAAAAGGGTCTTGACAGACGGACGGACGGACGGACAGACAGACAGACGGACAACAAAGTGATCCTATAAGGGTTCCGTTTTTTCCTTTTGAGGTACGGAACCCTAAAAAAGACAGAAAAAAACGACTTTGTTTTAATAAACTAAGTATGTATTGACACCTTACCCCTTCTTTTAACTATCTTTTTCTCAAAGATTGTCTGGAAGAGATCTGGAAGAGATCTGAAAGCGATAAGGCCGCCTTATTTTTACGTCGAGTTGTCATTGTACCTAGTTTTAAGTCATCTGTTTGGTGTGCAAATACAGAATATTTATCTATCTACGTAGTGATCAGCAGATGAACGCTTGAAATCTAATCAATTGTACGGAACACTTCGTGCGTTCGTCCGACTCGCACGCGGCCGGTTTTGTTAAAAAAAACATCAAATCAAACCTACCTAGTTCTGTATTCAGTCGCGAGTACATTGCGCGGTGTGTATCGGTCGGAAATAGTGCCGGAAGCGCGGAGCGGCGGTGGATCGGGTGACGAGATTTGTTCGCTGGTTCAGTGAGATAGCACGTTTGGCTGGCTTTGCATACGAGTGTAATACTAGTAGCTGCCGACTGTTTTGCCCGTATACCGTTCTATAGCAGGATCTTACACTTTGGTAGAGATAGATAGATATTCTTTATTGCGCACCATACAATTGACTTAAATCTAGGTATAACAGACACTCGTTGCACAATTTAGGCGGCCTTATCGCTGTAAGCGATCTCTTCCAGACAACCTTAGGGTGGTATGTATGTCATGTATTTAAGAGAGGTAGAGTATAGTGAATATTCGCTCGAATTGAGCCACCCGTCCGGGGAAGGACTTCCACCCTATAGAACACCGCAGCCAAATGACCTCCGGGTCGTGTTTCTGCCGATGAGTAGTTCCGGAGCTCGTTGGGGGTTAGGGTTGGGTCGGCATGGCGGTGGCAACTGACAGGTAACTGACCAGTTACTTGCCAGTTGTCACAGCGGCTTGGGCTCTCTTTCGCTTTCCATCAGGCGTAGGGAAGCCGTTATGTCGAGCCACTATAAAAAAAAAAACAAAAATAAAGGTCACGCCTTACCCACCGTAACCTCGGTAGGCGCCACCTAAACCACCAAAAATTTAATAAATCCTCAAATCCAATAACCTCGCTTTCGCCAAAGAATTGCATTACAGCACCCATAAAAAGGATGTAAAATTGTATGTAGATTTAATTTGTTCCCCAATGTGACTTGTCGCGGCATAGAAGGTAAGGATTTATGGTGTAAGGATCGCGACAAAGGCGCGTGAAATACTGCTGTAGGTGAGAATTTAATTTAGCCGTTTGACTCTGAATGGGAGACGGAGTTTTGTAATTACAAGAGGAAATACGGTCAGGATAATTCACTTAGTACATGTCTATATTACAGAAACTAGCTGTGCCCGCGACTTCGTTCGCGTCCCTTTCTTACCGGATGCATACGTCACAACATCTACCTGCATGCCAAATTTCAGCCCGATCCCTCCAGTGGTTTGGGCGTTGATAGAGAGGTAGGGCATAGCGAATCTTCGCTCGAATTGAGCCGCCCGTCCGGGGAAGGTCCTCCACCCTATAGATTACCGCAGTCAAATGACCTCTGGGTCGTGTTTCTGCCGGTGAGTAGGGTTTCCGGAGCTCGTGGGGGGTTAGGGTTGGGCCGGCATGGCGGTGGCAACTGACAGGTAACTGACCAGTTACTTGCCCGTTGTCTGCCCAGATGTTTGCCCTAAGTGGCGAACAGCTGGAGAGACCTATGTCCAGCAGTGGACTGCAATAGGCTAATGATGATGATGAGTTGTCGTAGAAGACGACGGTACTAAAAAGCCTACTGCGGTCACCAATCCACCTGCTAAACGTGGTCAGGAAATTATTATCGATCGACCAATTATGTCTTCCACCGAACCAAAATTCGGTCATTTCAGCCACCGTTTTCAGTGCAAATATATCAATTTCAAAGGCATTCTTCTTTACCATAGACAACCCCAGCCATGCATCACGAGACAAAGCCGTTGCAAAATAAATTAATTGTCCACGCCCATTGTCTGTGACACTCTTGTCTATTGGCATATTTTGGGGGAAACTCGCGTTATGGTCGCTGCGTTTGACAGTCCGGTGTTAGGTCATTAATAATACTCCCTCTGGGTCCGCCCGTAAGGGGCGAGAATTCTTTGCTCTATGGGCGGTAGTGCGAGATACAAATTATATTAGTACTTAATAGAGTACTTAGTTTTTGTAGCAAGAGAGGTAGGGCATAGCGAATCTTCGCTCGAATAGGCTATTATGGCTAAAAATTTTAATTAGTCCGTCTTTTAGCTTATTCAAAAATAAAAGGACGTATTTTTTATTTGTAAATTAGACTAAAATTCCAAAGTTATAGCCCGTTCAAATTACGCGTGACGTCATTCGGTGAGGCATTTTTACGGGAACAAGTGACGTCAAAGACTCCCACGTATAAACAATAGCAAAGATGCCTTGTATCTTTGCTATTGTTTATTTAAATGAAAAAGGAAAATACGTTTCTTTTATTTTTAAATAAGCTAAAAAACGGAGTAATTACAATTTTTAGCCAGCCTATTGAGCCGGGAGCCGGGGAAGGACCTCCATCCTATAGAATACCGCAGCCAAATGACCTCCGGGTCATGTTCCTGTCGGTGAGTAGGGTTTCCGGAGCTCGTGGGGGGTTGGAGTTGAGCTGGCATGGCTGCGGCCGCATGCTTCGGCGTTACCCGTGTCCCTTGCTGCCCACTGGAGACACAGGGGGGTTTAGTGGGTATACCCTCCCATTTCGGGAGGTGTGAGTCCCACACACCATGTCACCTACCCTCGGAGGTGACATGACGGTGCCTAATGCATTCCCCTCAAGAAAAAAAAACAGGTAACTGACCAGTTACTTGCCTGTTATCACAGCGACTTGAGCTTCTCTTTCGCTTTCCATCAGGCGTAGGGAAGCCATTATTATAAAAGAGAAAAGGCGACGATAGAAGCCGTCTCTAGTTGTGATGCAGTCTTACTATAAAAAGTAAAAACAAACTTAAGACAAGTACTAGTAGAGCCAGCGTAGCCTATGAGGCGCGCACTGGCGTGGAGACCCACCCTATGTGGTGCGGTGTTCCACAGGGTTCGGTTCTTGGTCCACTCCTGTGGAACATCGGTTATTTATTTATTTATTTAAGTACAACCACATGATACATATTATACATTCACAAATATTATAGGTATACAACATAAACGTCTGGTATATACCACAATTACGGCGTACATAACATTCACGAAAAATAAAAATCTTGAAACGGATACACAGTAACCAACCGGTGCGGTTGGGTTAGCAAGCTAAGGAGAGCCTGATAGGTATGACAACAAAATCAATTTGAACCTAGGAAGAGAGGCTCCAAATAGGTCCAATTCTGGTATCTTAGCATTGAATGCGTTAAATTCGATAAGAATTCGTGCCAAAGGAGATTGGAGGCCTAGATTGGTTCGAGCAAATGGAGGGGCAAAAAAAACGACGACGACGAACGGTTACGACTACCTCCGCGGCCGTCTCCCGGCTGGCGTCGGCAAATAGTACTAGTAGAGCCTAGGCTCTAACGTCGCTTAACATAAGGCAAGCTGGCGTTTTTACTTATAAAAAAATTCATGTACTCTCCGCAGTCAGACATAATTGCCGCGCCGGTACGCCAACGAGTTTTAATAAAACGGCGCGTTTCGCACGCTCGTTACGTCAATTACAGCGCCTACACTTAGCCGCTGCGAATTTGTAGAGTTTGTGCAGATGGTTGGGATGTAAGGGAGCGACCTATCACCTTTTCGCTCCAAGCCATCCTCACCTGCCCGTGGTGCATCCTGCCGAACAACAAACGAGGCTCTGGCAAACCGACTGGTGGCGGTAAAACCATCACGATAGAAGGCGTAGCTAAATACCACAGGCCGATGACGGGCAGCAGCGTCACCGGAGCGAGAAGCTACGCCCTGCGATCGCCAACCCGCCTGCCCGGCGTGACGATTATGGGTATATCCTCCAGAAGTTTGCCCTAGGTGGCGAAAACTGGAGAGGCCTATGTCCAGCAGCGGACTGCAATAGGCTGATGATGATGATGTGCAGATGGTTTAGGCGCAAAACGTCCGATTTGCGAAATTCCGATTCGCAAAACGTTCGATTCGCAGAATGTCCGATTCGCAAAACGTCCGATTCGCAGAATGTCCGATTCGAATCGATAATAGGCCACAGATTATAGGCCACAGGCTTACATCCCACTTATTTAGATTGAATTTTAGCAATTTATCGTTGTTCAAGGCAAGAGTGAACCTGTTTTTGCTGGGTGAGCGCGTTCCATCGTAGACTACGATATCGCTTACCATCAGGCGAATCGCAGTCAAGCGCAAACTCATTTTAACTAATATTATAAAGCTGAAGAGTTTGTTTGTTTGTTTGAACGCGCTAATCTCAGGAACTACTGGTCCGTATTGAAAAATTCTTTTTGTGTTGAATAGACCATTTATCGAGGAAGGCTTTAGGCTATATAACATCACGAAGAAATAATGGAAAATGTAAAAAAAAAACGGGGAATAAATATCTATTCCACGCGGACGAAGTCGCGAGCACAGCTAGTTTTGAATAAAAAAAAAGTGGTATTCAAGGTTTAATATATCTAACATTAACCGTTTGCAAGGACGGACACGAGGAAGCTACAACCGTGTCGTACTTCAACTAATCACCACATCGGTTCAGCGTTTAAGGCAGCGGGCGTGTGGGAGGTTCGGTCATCGAACCGCTAATGGCTGCCGGCTAGTTAATTGATAGATTACGTGGAGACACGTGGTACGGTTACGATTTTTTTTATAGTGGCTCGACATAATGGCTTCCCTACGCCTGATGGAAAGCGAAAGAGAAGCCCAAGTCGCTGTGACAACGGGCAAGTAACTGGTCAGTTACCTGTCAGTTGCCACCGCCATGCCGGCCCAACCCCAACCCCCCACAAGCTCCGGAAACCCTACTCACCGGCAGAAACACGACCCAGAGGTCATTTGACTGCGGTATTCTATAGGGTGGAGGTCCTTCCCCGGACGGGCGGCTCAATTCGAGCGAAGATTCGCTATGCACTACTCTTAAGAGAGGTGTGGTTGTTGAACATTATGTTTGATAGTCTAGCTGTCAATGCATTTGTTTTAGTCCACAAAGGCGGCACCAAGTCTATAGGTTGCCTGGTGTCCCCTGATAGTTATTTTGAAAAAATATTTCATGTACAGAATTGACCTCTCTACAGATTTATTATAAGTACAGATAGATAGAAGAAGAAGATGACTACGATGATGGCCAGGCGACCTTATCATCATCACCGCCGGTTGGGTAGCGGAAGACTCTCACCCCTAATTCATATGGGGAATTTTCGCAGTCACTACGCTTGGCAGGCAGGTTTGTGACCGCAGTAAGTTTTATTTGTAAACAGGTAAACCCATTTTCTGATATGCGCACGATGCGCCAAACGCCCTGTATATTGTATTATATTGTATTTTATTATTATTATATTCTAGGAGCAGCACAAACGTCTGTGGGCTTCACTCAGCAGGACTCCCCGAAAATCAGCGCCGTGGCCTGCATGCTCAGCTCAACGTAAAAGGGCCTCCCTTTTACGTTGGACGTCACAACCCCCGTCCGGTCTATTTGATATACATGTGGTTTTTGTAACGTTTACGTAATTTTAGGTCGAAATTGAAATGCATGTGTCTATTTTATGTTGTTGTGTTGTGATGTCCAATAGATAAATATTTCTATTTCTATTCTATTTGATATTTTATTAGTCGTCTTCTACGGCGCCCGCAACGTACCTACCACATGGACAAATTGTGGGAAGCAATTATATTTTCAACTCTTGTTAAAATTATCAACCCAAATTCACAATTAAATAAAGGAATCCCCAAAAAAACACATTCAAACTTTCCATTTCCGCTTTCAATTGAAGTCAATTTAAACACAAAAGCGATCACCGAATCCTAATTCGTGTCAGTTAAAAGCGCCATTTTTTAAAATTTGTCAAAACGGTATCAAACGCACTCACAATAACGCGAGTGCACAAACACAAAGGCTATTTATCTGCGCTGGGGTGAATACAATGCATTTTGTGGACCAAATATTTCCTATACTGTTGTCTCTTTCACTCGTATTTGGAGTGACAAGGATAGAGGTTCACTGGGCACTGAGGTGAGTATTTGGTGCAGTCAAATTAATAACAGTGTATCAATAAAATTGAGTTCGGAAAATGACGTATTTTTCAAAATGGCTGATACACACGTTAGACTACATACGGGATGTAAGGAACCTAGCATCCTTTCGCTCCAAGCCACCCTCACCTGCCCGTGGTGCATCCTACCTAATAACAGACGAGGCGCTGGCAACCGACTGGTGGCGGTATAACCATCACGATTGAAGGCGTAGCTAAATACCACAGACCGATGACGGGCAGCAGCGTCACCGGAGCGAGAAGCGATACCCAACCCGCCTTACCCAGCATGGCGATTATCGGTATGTATGTCACCGGAAAATAACAAAACTCTTAAGATGATCAATTTCCTAGGTAGTTTATTAACTTTCGAATTATAACAAACGGTAGTTGAAATGTATTATGTAACGCAATGGATTTCAGTTAATTGATCAACTTACGGTTGCCAGGCTACCAATTTAATAATTTACGATTTTGGCACAAGTAAAATCGTCCTCAAATGGGCCAATCGTTGCTCAATGTACTATTTAACGGTGCACTATTACCCGTAAATTAATACAGTGTTCCCTGATTGGTTGCCGGATAACACCACGTGAGCCATTGAACCAATCAACGTTCACCTCACCTTCGTCGGATGATTTAATGGCAAGACCCCGTAAAATGTAATAAACGTTAAATAATACATTTCAGCTGCCGTTTTTTATTTTCCGGAAGTTAATCAACTACCTAGGAAATTGATCAATTTACGAGTTTTGTTATTTTCCGGTGACATGTACATGTTACCGGCAATGTGTATAATTCAGGTATTCTATACAATACCTAGGCAATGCTTCAGATGTTTGCCCTAAGGCGAACAACTGGAGTGGCCTATGTGCAGCAGTGGACTGCAATAGGCTGATGAAGATGATAAATCTCTCTACTATTCTCACTAGGCATTATGTAGAGTACCACACTGTTATAGCCCTGTACTGTGCTCACAACCGCAGCGCGTAAAATCATTTGTTTGTGATAATAAATAATGTGTACCATTCAGGCTCACTGGAATGTATTAAGTGGCGAATTTATCATGCGAACGAGGCGTCTCGCAGAGAACGGTTAAAGCTACGGAGAATTTAGAGGTATGTCGCAGTCATCTGGTTGAATCTCCTATTCAATTGAATGACTAGCGCGTTCATTTAATGACGATATTCAATTGAATGACTAGACAGAACGTTGACTAAACACGCGTCACTTAACGTCCAACTAGGTAGCGGATTGAAACATAGCTCTTTGAACAGAGCGGACGTAAAAGCAGTCAGATGATTGTAATTTAGTTCATACTTTACCACGCGGCGTTAGTAGTCACTAAAACAAATATGGCGTCAAACATGATCTGAATTTTGTTGACTTAGATTTACTCTAAACTGACTTATTCGTAAAATAGTGTGATAACATGGATTTACCTAATTGGCTTCACACAGATTATTTGTACATGTTCTTCTACCTTTAAGTTTTTCTGTTCTGCTGTTTTTATTGTTATTCGTTCACTATCGTTTGATTGTTTATTTTTGTTGTATGTTGTGTTTTATTGTAAATGGTTTTGCCAATAAAACTATTTTCTTTCTTTCTTTCAAATAAAAGTAAATTAACGGGTCCCCCATGCTACGGAACTCTTTTTGTATCATGGTACGGACTCGCACTTGACCGTTTATTTCTTATCAGTCCCCCTTATCAATTCAATTCGATTCGTTAACAATAAACCAAGCTGAAAATTGAAAATTCGCTGCACTCATTTGTGAACACTATAAAAGTGAGATAACGCAGTTAAGCAACGCGTACTGTGTTTGTAGTTGGATGGGTGACCTTGCAGATGCGTTTTTATCACCAACATCTTGCAAACGTTCACCGCTGGACATGACCTCTTCCCAATGACAATTTATTGTTATTATTGCTTGCTGGCTTACTGGCTCGGTGGCTCAATTGTAGTGACCTCTGCCTTCTGAGCCAAGGGTCGTGGGTTCGATCCCCACACATTACAAACATTTTGTGCATGAACATGTCTGTTTGTATTGGTCTGGGTGTTTTCTATGTATAATTAATTATGTATTTATTTACAAAAAAAAATTATCGTCAGTAAGTTTATAAGTTGTCTAGTACCATAGTACAAGCTTCGGCTTAGTTTGGGGCTGGATGGCGCTGTGTGGCCCAGCGTGGCATGTCTTGGGTTATTTATTTTTATTTGAGTTATTTAGTAGGTTTTTTTTGTACCCAGGTAAACGCTGCTGCCCTCATCATCATCATCAGCCCGTGTCAGTCCACTGCTGGACATAGGCCTCTCTTAATGTTCGCCACTTAGGTCGATTTTGTGCTTCTCGCATCCAGCACTTGCCAGCCGTCCTGCGCAAATCGTCACTCCACCTGGTCTGAGCGCGTCCTACACTATGTTTGCCGAGACGCGGTCGCCACTCCGGAACTCGTTTACCCCAACGGTTATCGGTTTTGAATTGAATTTGAAAATCATTTTTTTTTTAATATTTAAAACAGTAATATATAACACTTATTGTTGCTACTTATAAGTTACTAGCTGTGCTCGCGACTTCGTCCGCGTGGAATTGTTATTTTTTCCCCGTTTTTTTTACATTTTCCATTATTTCTTCGCTCCTAATAGTTGCAACGTGATGTTATATAGCCTAAAGCCTTCCTCGATAAATGGTCTATTGAACACAAAAAGAATTTTTAATTTCGGACTAGTAGTTCCTGAGATTAGCGCGTTCAAACAAACAAACTCTTCAGCTTTACATTATTAGTTAAGACATGCTGCAATAATTAAGGAGACGTAAGATTTTTATAACCTACGAATGTATATGTCACCGGAAAATAGCAAGAATCGTAAGTTGATCAACTTCCTAGGTAGTTGATTAACTTTCGGAATATAACAAACGGTAGTTGAAATGTATTATTTAACGCAATGGATTTCAGTTAGTTGATCAATTTACGGTAGCCTGACAGTCATTTAATAATTTACGATTTTGACACAAGTAAAATAGTCCTCAAATGGGCCAATCGTTACTCAATGTATTATTTAACGGTGCACTATTACCCGTAACTTAATACACTGTTCCCTGACTGGTGCCGGGATAACGCCACGCGAGGCATTGAACCAATCAACGTTCACCTCATCTTCGTCGGATGATTTTACGGCAAGACCCCGTAAAATGATCAATTTACTAAAATACATACGTTAAATAATACATTTCAACTGCCGTTTATTATTTTCCGGAAGTTAATCAACTATCTAGGAAATTGATCAACTTACGATTATTGCTATTTTTTTTTTTTTTTTTTTTTAATTTATTTTATTTATAAGATATACACGCTATTACAATTTGGATATCTGCCAAACTGTTGTAACAGTTTGTCGGCAGCAGCTCTCGTGGTTCTTATGCATGTATACTTATATTTTAAACTTACTCGTACAATAATAATATCTTAACTACTTAACCAATAACAAAAGAATACAGATGCTTTAAAGTTCTGAGGTAATGCGTCCCTATCTCCAAGCAATATGGAGGTGTTAGAAAAGGCGACAATCTGCTATCAAGCCAGTTTATAGTGCTTATACTAATACCTATATCTATTGTGGCGTTATGTTATTTAATACTTAACCTATGACCTATACCAACATAGTATTCTATAAGACAAAATCAATCGTTTTTTTTTTTATGATTGTCACGAGCGGGGTTCGAACCCATGACCCAAGTCTCAAGCCACTCATTACATATACGGTTGATAGAATGCACTGTTACCATGGAGTAGCAGGCCCAGCCGCGTAGGTATACAAACCTCATGGGCATTGCGATAGGTAATGTTTCTTCAAGACATTTTTTAGATGGTTTTTACTTTCTACATTCCGAAGGAGATCCTGAGGTAGCTCATTTAATAGTACAGGTGTAAGCCATCGTCTTTCCCGCTTCCCATAATAATTTTTCACTTTCGGTACATTTAACTTAGGTACTTTTGATGAACGAGTTGGGTACGTATGCCTCCGTTCCTGCTTGTATTTATTTTTATTAAACTGTTCAATTATTATATTCATTTTCGCTTTTAAATCTACTGGTAAAATCCTGCATAATTTAAAAAAATTTCATATTCTTTTTTTTGGAATTCTATTTTTTTACGGTCAATTAGAAGTTTTAATAGTCTTATCTGTATCGCTTTAATTTTGTTTAGATATGTAGGAAACGTGAGACCATACGCGCCCAACCCGTATGATATAATGGCATCTGCTAGTGCATAATAAAGAACATACATTATACTTCTACTGATTGAAAATTTTAAATAGTATAACTTACCTAGTACCATGCGCAATTTATTACATATTGTGTTGACATGTTGTATCCAACTAAATTTGTCATCTACAGTCAACCCCAAGTACTTGTATGAAGATACAGATTCCAGCTTATCGCAGTTACAGTTTATCTTATTTTTATGGAGGCAGTCATATGTATGACCCTTGACTTGCACCGTTACCTCTTTGGTCCTATTATATGGGGACAATATCGACATACATTTCGTTTTATTAATATTAATAATTATCCCGTTATCATGAGCCCATCTAACTATATTATCAAAATCCTCCTGCATAACTTCCTGTATTCTGGCCTGGTCTGTGTCGCTATACACAATGCACGTATCGTCCGCATACATATATGTTCTGCACTGCTTAATTACATTTGGCATACTGTTTACATGCATTATGTACCCGACAGGACCATACACGGACCCAGTAGGAACACCAAATGTAATATTACCCGTCTTGCTCTCAGTCTCGCATATGCGTACTTTGAGTTTTCTATTATGCAGGTACTCCCTGAACCAAGCATGCATTGGGCCCCTTATGCCGCACTCATGCATGGATTGCAGCAAGCCGTCGTGATCAAGGGTATCAAAGGCTTTTTTAAAGTCGATAAAAATAGCAAACACCATCTTTTGATTATTAAGTGAGCCATTTACATAATCGACAAAATCAGATAATACCGTTGCCGTGCTCCGGTGTGGCCGGAACCCATGCTGGGATTCGTTAGTAATTTTATTACTTTCCATAAATTGCACAATTTGTCCAACTACTACTTTTTCTAGAATCTTATTTAGTATATTTAAAATAGCTATTGGTCTATAATTGGTAAACTCAGTGTGGGATCCTTGTTTATACACTGGTCTGATAATGGCTAACTTTAATTCATCGGGGTATGTTCCACTCTCAATACTACAATTAATAAAATGTGCAATTACCGGTGCAATGTCATTTTTTATGCCTTTTAAATCGTTTATTCTGATACCGTCCGATCCCGGCGCCTTACTGGAATCCATTTTATCTATCACCTTAATTATATGATCTGATGACACTCTTTGATACCTAAAACTCACATTGCTCTCTGTAACATAAGAATTCCTGTCCAAAAAAATATCCTTACAAACATGTTGGCTTTTGATACACTCTATCTCCTTAGTAAAGGTATTACAAAACTCGTCACAGGCATTTATTTTACTCATAGATTTCAATATATATTTTTCTATTACACCATCTACTGATAATTTATTTTGACCTAGCCAATTATTTATAGTGCTCCAGATTTTTCGCATGTCCCCATTACATTTATCTAAGGTATACTTTTTATACTCATTCCTAGCGCATTTTATAAGTTTGTTAGTGTGATTCCTGAATTTAGTGTATTCTAATCTTAAGTTATGGCTATGCGGGTTCGATTTCCATTTTCTAAATAAAATATCCTTCTTCTCAATTAATTTTTGTAATTTTCTATCTACCCATGGGTGTGTTTCGCGTTTATTTTTATTACTGACTAGCTTTTGCCCGCGACTTCGTCCGCGTGTTTAAATTTATACATACAAAAGTTTTTTCCCGCTAACTCCCGTTCCCGTGGGAATTTCTCAAAATACAGCCATAACTAAACTTTATATTTACTAAGGTACCTGCATGCCAAATTTCAAGCGTCTAACTTAAGCGGTTTAGATTTTTCATACAAAAGGATTTTCCCGCTAATTCCCGTTCCCGTGGGAATTTCGGGAATTCCTTTCTTAGTGCACCCCTACGGTACCTAAGCTACGTCCCTTCCAAATTTTAAGTGCCTACGTTTAGCCGTTTGGGCTGTGCGTTGATATGTCAGTCAGTCAGTCAGTTTCTCCTTTTATATATAAATATAGATTCATATTTAGATGTTTTATAAATACTTCTGAATGTTTCCAAAATATTAGCATAAATCATAATAGGATCATTTAATTCTAACATTTGTGACCAATTGACCTCACTTAGTTGTTTCATGATCAGTTTGTTATTGTACAAAGTCAACGTAGCAGGTGTACGGGTTTGTTTATCTATATTAGCCGTGAGTCCTATTATGTAATGGTCCGCTAACCTACTCGTCACTATATATGCACAGATGTTACTTGCCCTATCGTCAGTCCTCAGGAAAACATGGTCGATGCATGACGCTGTCCGCCGCTCCGCAACCACACACTCGCGCGTAATGTCGCGTACACCGCACTGCAGTCCAAGTTCACATAACATATTCAAATACCTACTGGTGTTAATATCTAAGTTTTCTTCCAATATATTCAAGTTGACGTCTCCAATTAGTATAATGTTGTTTCTTCTAGGTATTTGTTGTAATATATTTTTTAGTTCGTTTATAAAACTTAGTTTATTCGTATGCGGAGGTCTATATATGGTCAAAATCGTCGCCTCGTAGTTATTTGTATAAATTTCCCCTGTCAGCATCTCGCACTGTCGTACATGTACTTGTTTGGGCACATAATTAATCTCGTTCCGCACATATAAGAGAACACCTCCACCACGCCGGTCGTTCCTGGGCAAAGCATACATATTAAATCCATCTATTTTGTACCTATAGGTCTCCTCTGTTTTTATATTTATCTCCGTTAGACATATTATATCCAGCTTACTTATACATTTATTTAGCAATACTATTAATTCGTCGAAGTGTTTTCTTAAGGAGCATATATTTACATGTATTATTTGTAGGTGCATTCCCTGTTCGTTCATCGCGTCGTACCATGTTTGTAGCTCAGTATATCTATAGTAATGTATATCGTGCACATCCATGCGCGGCACAAAGGATGACGGCATAATAATTTAATTTGACGATGTGTTTTATTAATGGATTACTTATAGTACTTAGTTTTTTTTCTTCTTCTTTTCCTGCTATTATTTTCTCAATATCACTTTCAAATACGATGTGGACTACCTTATTTTCGTTTTCATTCTTTTTGACGAGTACCTTCCCGTCTTTAATCCAAATAAATTTATGTGTGTCTTTTAATTTATTTTTTGCGTTCCAGAAAAGTTGGCGGGTATGACGTGTTACATGTTCATTTATGTATATACGGGTGGTGTTACCATTCTTGAAGATACAATCGTTTGTGATAGGTACTTTTCTGCATTTTAGCCACTCGTTTCGAGCATTTCTAGACTTTAATGTTATAACCAGAGGGCGTGGCTTTGCATTTTCACCAGGTGTTCTTTTTACTTTCTCGATATCTTCTTGCCGTAGACGTAACTCCTGCGCGATCATTCTCACCGTATCCATCACATCTTCCCCTTCTAATTTCTCAACATTCATGATTTCAATTTTCATCTCCATCTCTTTTTGTTCTAACTTCATTATACGTTCTTCTAGGGCTTTATTGCATTTTTCGATGTATACATTTCTTTGGAGCACGTCTTTTACCCTGTTCTCTTGTTTTTTAGCTTCTTCTTTTAATTCTTTTCTAGACTTTTCTAAGTCCACATATTTTTCCCCAAGGTAATCTACTTCTTTTTCGATTTCTGCGTTTGTCTTCTTGATATCACTGATTTGATTTTTTTATCTCTAACATATCGTTGTGTATCTTTGAAATTCCGGTGACATATACAGGTATTGAAAATCATATAAGTGATTCAATAAGTTATAGGTACACAAGAAAAGCCTAGCTACTGCAAAATCTCAAACGGAGCGAAATGCAAGCCACGGTTCAGCAATAAAAGGATATAGTTTATTATTTACAACATTAACATGCCGGGCACCGAACCCGCGCCTGCAGCCAGCGACATGCGTTATTTACTGCTAAGCGCATGGGGCTACTCTAGGGGACAGGCTAACTTATAATAGTGTTATTAAATACTAATACCTATAGCTGCAAATCTTCGAAGAGACTAAGCAAGTACGCAAGATATTTATAATCATCATCATCAGCCTATTGCAGTCCACTGCTGGACATAGGCCTCTCCAGTCGTTCGCCACTTAGGGCAAACATCTGGAGGATATACCTACCCAAAATCGCCACGCTCCGGGCGGGTTGGCAATAGCAGGGCGTAGCTTCTCGCTCCGGTGACGCTGCTGCCCGTCATCGGTCTGTGGTATTTAGCTACGCCTTCATTTTTGACGGTTATACCGCCACCAGTCGGTTGCCAGCGCCTCGTTCGTTATTCGGCAGGATGCACCACGGGCAGGTGAGGTTGGCTTGGAGCGAAAAGATGTTAGGTCGCTCGGTGTTTTCTATGTATAATATGTATTTATTTACAAAAAGAAATGTATCTAAGTAAGTTTATCAGTTGGCTAGTACCCATAGTACAAGCTTTGGCTTAGTTTGGGGCTAGATGGCGATGTGTGGCCCAGCGTGGCATGTCTTGGGTTATTTATTTATTTTATTATTTATTTACCCATAATCGCCGCGCTGGGCAGCGGTTTGGCGATTGCAGGACGTCTGGTCCATATTCCCTATCATCTTCCTACGGGAGCGTAGATCAATAAGCCTCTTAATTCTCGGTCGTACCACCAGTGCTGGCCCGGCGCCAACCCACGGCCCCCGCACTACACGCCATATGGGACCAGGCTACAGGGTTGAACTGGCTAAGATATTAGCACATTTAAGAATTTAAAGTTTTGCGCTCCGTTACAATTAAACATCTATACTTATAATAAATCTGTAGTGAAGTCAATTCTGTACATGGAATATATTTTCAAAATAACTATCAGGGGGTGATTAGTGATCGATACTGATGCCAAAAATGCAATCAGTAAAATTTTTGTCTGTCTGTCTGTATGTTCGCTGTAGAAAAAAAAACTACTGAACGGATTTTAACGAAACTTGGTACGATTATTCTTCATACTCCTGGGCAGGTTATAGTATACTTTTCATCACGCTACAAATAATAGGAGCAGAGCAGTGACGTAAAGCGTTGGGAAAACGGGAGTAATTTTTACCTGTATGTTCAAAGCGCATCACGCGAAAACTACTACATGGAATTGATTGCGGTTTTCACCAATGTATTGCTAGAAGTCTAACTTAAATTTAGGAAGAACTATTTTATGGAAATCCGTTGCTTTTGAAACAAGATATCCACGCGTGCGACGCCGCCGGCACAGCTAGTTTATAATATTATTATGGACTAGCTGTGCTCGCGACTTCGTCCGCGTGGAATAGTTATTTTTTCCCCGTTTTTTTTACATTTTCCATTATTTCTTCGCTCCTAATAGTTGAAGCGTGATGTTATATAGCCTAAAGCCTTCCTCGATAAATGGTCTATTCAACACAAAAAGAATTTTTCAATTCGGACCCGTAGTTCCTGAGATTAGCGCGTTCAAACAAACAAACAAACTCTTCAGCTTTATAATATTAGTTAAGATTATCATATTTCCACGAAAACTTTTCTCCGTCCTACAAACAATTACACTTTCTCTACCTGAAGGTTGTCTGGGAGCAATCGTGTACTAGCGATAAGACCGCCTAAAGTGCACCAAATTGTGAATTCTTTTATCTTAAGGAAAATTATATGTTCATTTAATTAGCAAAATATATCTATACTATAAAACTAAATACGTCATATACCTCTTCTTATATTGTGAGACTTACTTTCATTCTGTCATTCTTTGTCATTGTACGTGTACAAAAATTACCTGAAACAAAAAATAAAACATTAATTAGTACATAATTCTCGCTTAGAGATCGCTCAAAGCGATAAGACTGCCTATATCTACATCTACACTAATATTATAAAGAGGAAAACTTTGTTTGTTTGGTTGTAATGAATAGGCTCAAAAACTACTGGACCGTTTTTAAAAATTCTTTCACCATTCGAAAGCTACATTATCCACGAGTAACATAGGCACAATTTTATTTTGGAAAAAAAAAACTTTACGCGGACGAAGTCGCGGGCGGAAAGCTAGTGTAAAATAAACGTCTATTATACTTATCATCATCAGCATCAGCCTATTGCAGTCCACTGCTGGACATAGGCCTGAACAGTTGTTCGAATATACCCATAATCGCCACCCTGGGCAGGCGTGTTGGCGATCGCAGGGCGTTGCTTTTCGCTCCGGTGACGCTGCTGCCCGTCATCGGCTTGTGGTATTTAGCTACGCCTTCAATCGTGATGGTTATACCGCCACCAGTCGGTTGCCAGCGCCTCGTTTGTTATTCGGCAGGATGCACCACGGGCAGGTGAGGTTGGCTTGGAGCGAAAAGATGATAGGCTTGCTTAGGTACATCCCAGCAGCGTTTAACTGGGTATTAATAAATTCCTGCAAGCGTGGTGACTAAGGCAAGTATCTATTTTTTTTTCTGTATTGTTGTTGTCTGTGATTGTTATGATGTTTCGTTTACATATTGCGCCCACTTGTATTTGCCGTGTCATAATGTATAACCGTTTTGTTGTGATCTTCCTCTTTTTATTTATTTTTGTTTTGTTTGTGTTTTTTTTTTCTTTTTTTTTAATATTTGTCACTGTAATTTAATAATATGTATGTTTCATAATTTGTGATGTGTGTGTGGCACCAAATAAACTGATTTTCTTTCTTTCTTATCTACTCTAAAATAACAAAGAGGAAAGATTTGAATTTCTGTGTGTAACTTTGTAATAACTCAAAAACTACTCTACCGATTTTAAAAATTCTTTCACCATTGGAAAGCTACATTCACCCTTAGTTACACAGGCTATATTTAATGCTAGAAAACATTAGGGATCCTTACTAAAACGCCAATATTGTAACCCGAACCGGAAAAACCGAGAGGCGCTAGCGTACTATGATTTCAAGTATTATAATTCGGTTGCAAGACTGCATCCCTGGCGTACTCAGTTGAACAAGTTGTTATTTACGACCGGGCGTGCTCAAAGCGAGGAGTGCAGGACGGAATTACTTTACTAAAGTAACTTAAGACGCCTGTGCCTGCCTTATTAAAATCGTTCAGTACAATGGGTAAAGACTGGCTGGCTCGATGGCTCATTTGGTAGCGACCCCTGCCTTCTGAGCCAAGGGTCGTGGATTCGATTCCCGCACAGTACAAACATTTGTGTTCATGAATATGTCTGTTTGTATTGGTCTGGGTGTTTTCTATGTATAATATGTATTTATTTACAAAAATAATTTATTTATTTATTTTATAAGAAGAGCTTTCAGGATGACCTCACTCCACCTGATGGTAAGCGGTCGTGAGCTCCAAAAGTTAGGTCGACAGGCACAATAGAGCCCATTGCGCCTGTCGCCCTCACCCTGAAGGCCCACTGAGATGCCGTTTCACGCCCCGCCTAAAGAACCCAGGATTGTTAGAGAAAACACATGAGCTGGAAGGGTATTCCATGACTTAATGGCACGGCTTTACCCGTAATCGCTACGCTGAACTGGGCAGGCGGGTTGGCGATTGCCCAAAGTTCCCACTGGTACAGAGGTCTGAATTCTGAGAGTTTTTTTTTTAATAGAAGTTCGCCATAATGGCTTCCATACGCCTGATGGAAAACGAAAGAGAAGCCAAAGTCGCTGTAACAACGGACAAGTAACTGGTCAGTTACCTGTCAGTTGCCACCGCCATGCCGGCTCAACGCTTACCCCCCTCGAGCTCCGGAAACCCTATTCACCGGCAAAAACATGACCCGGAGATTTGGCTGCGGTATTCTAAAGAGTGGAGGTCATTCCCCGGACGGGCAGCTCAATTCGAGCGAAGATTCGCTATGCCCTACCTTCTCTTATAAAGTCACATACTAAATCAAACATACTATGTCGACAGCCCTGCACAAATACATAATAATGTCTAAATAAAATATGATTTACGTTTGCTAATATTAATTGCCGAATGAATCTACTCCACGAAGCAAATACAGAGTGGAGATGGCCTAAGGAACTGTGTATTATTATGATCCCAACTAGGTCTTGACGTCATGACTGCAACATCGTTAGTGCGCACGGGCAGCCTGCTACCGTCCATTGCTGGACATAGGCCTTCTTTTTAGGGTTCTGTAGCCAAAATGGCAAAAACGGGACCCTTATAGATTCGTCATGTCTGTCTGTCTGTCCGTCCGTATGTCACAGTCAGTTTATTCCGAAACTATAAGAGCTACATTATTGAAATTTGGTACATAGATGTATTCTGTAAACCGCATTAAGATTTTAAGATAAAATCAGGAAAAAATCCAAAATTTTTGGGGTTCCCCATACATAGAACTGAAACTCAAAAATTTTTTTTTCATCAAACCTATACGTGTGGGGTATCAATGGATAGGTGTTTTAAAATGATGTTGAGGTTTCTAACATCATTTTTTTCTAAACTGAATAGTTTGCGCGAGAGACTCGTCCAGAGTGGTAAAATGTTTTTTTAAACGTCATAAATCAAATTACCTAATTTTTTTCATTCAATCAGTGGTACGGAACCCTACGTGCGCGAATCCGACTCGCACTTGGCCGGTTTTTTATTGTAGCACGATATAACGGCTTCCCTACGACTGATGGAAAGCGAAAGAGAAGCCAAGTCGCTGTGACAACTGGCAAGTAACTTGCCACCGCGACGCCCGACCCAACCCTAACCCCCCACGAGCTCCAGAAACCCTACTCACCGACAGAAACACGACCAGGAACTCCCGGAAGTCATTCGGCTGTTATAGGGCCGCCCGTCCGGGGATGAAATCCAACCTATAGAATACCGCAGCCAAATGACCTCCGAGTCTCCGAGGATTGGGCCGGCATGGCGATGGCAACTGACAGGTAACTGACCAGTTATTTGCCCGTTGTCACAGTGACTCGGGCTTCTCTTTCGCTTCCATCAGGCGTAAGAAAGGCATTATGTCGACCAAACACAAAAAAACGAGTGTATTCCTACTTAAAAGGCCGGCAGCGACCCCGGAACTCGATTTGAGTCCATGGACGGTGTCGACTGCTTACCATCAGGCATCACACTTGCTCGTCAAACCATCTCCTCTTTGTTTATGATCCGTGGTATGTGTCACAGAGTGTGTGTGTGTGTGTGTGTGTTTGTATGTCACACGTGTGTGCCAGTGAATCGCTCGATTTACTCGCGAATGTAGGAAACGATTAAGATGTAAATCTAGTTGATGAAATACTGACTTGAGTGCGGAAAATTTACTGTTCGGTAGGAGTATTAAATTTAGTTGAATCATATCCACACTAATATTATGAAGAGGAAAGATTTGTACCTATTTTTGTATGTTTGTAATGAATAGGCTCAATAGTGCTGGGCCTATTTAAAAAATTCTTTCACCAATAGAATACTACATTTGACTGGCTCGGTGGCTCAATTGGTAGTGACTCCTGCCTTCTGAGCCAAGGGTCGTGGGTTCGATTCCCACCCGGGACAAACATTCGTGTGATGAACACTTGTGTTTGTCCCGTGTCTGGGTGTTTATATTTGTATTTAAGTATTTATTTGTGGTACCTTCGTTGTTCTGATACCCATAACACAAGTGCTTAAGCTACTTACTTTGGGATCGGAGCAATGTATGTGATGTTGTCATATAAAAAAATAATAATAACTGGGTGCACCGGCGTTTGCGCACTTGCGCACTAATTATTGCGTTACATTGAAGATTGAGATATGAGGAGCATACGGATGTGGAATCAGGGCGCTATTTGCGGACTTCTCAGATAACGCAGTTTAATCAAATCTATAGCGGAGTTTGCTAAATGTCCTGTGAAATGGGTTTCGGTGAAACATACCAAGGGTTGTCTGTTTCTTAGTGACATCATTTTCCTTGCAATTATTCAACACTACAGTTATTCTCGGGCGGAGTATCCTAATCCTTCAGATGAACTCTCAACAAGTTTTTAGGGCATAAAAATTGAAGGCGTTGCCGCGTTGCTAAAAGAGAGGTAGGGCATAGCGAATCTTCGCTCGAATTGAGCTGCCCGTCCGGGGAAGGACCTCAACCCTATAGAATACCGCAGCCAAATTACCTCCGGGTCGTGTTTCTGCCAGTGAGTAGGGTTTCCGGAGCTCGTGGGGGGCTGGGCCGGCATGGCGGTGGCGACTGGCAGGTTTACTGTTACCTGCCCGTTGTCACAGCGACTTGGGCTTCTCTTTCGCTTTCCATCAGGCGTAGGGAAGCCATTATGTCCAGCTACTATATAAAATTGAAGGCGTTGCTAAAAACCACAGGCCGATGACGGACAGCAGCGTACCAGAGCCAGGAACTACGCCCTGCTATCGCCAACCTGCCTGCTCAGCGTGGCGATTATAGGTAAAGCCTCTAGAGGAGAGGCTATGTTCAGCAGAGGACTCGATAGGCTGCAAAATTGTAGTATGTATAATAAGGTATATGTAGAATTGTTTGGTTTTTATGCTGAATTTCTTTACCGAACCACACGTACTTAACAGATTGCAATTTCATCCTCATCACCTCTATGGTTGGCGATCCTAGACTGTACCTACGCTTTATGAGGAACTTCCTAACACGCGCCTCGATTTTGTGGAACCAACTTCCCTGCGACAGTCTTTCCGAACAGCTACGACTTGAGAGTCTTTACGAAACAAGCGTACTACTATTTAAAAGGCCGGCAGCGACCACAAAACTCGATCCGAGGTGTCCATGGGCGGTGTCGACTACCATCGATACCATCAGGCATCACACTTGCTCGTCTCTCGCCTATTGCATAAAAAAAGCTGCACTTGTCATTGTAGGTACTGACTGAAATTATTAATTCAACTTTACTTTACAATAAGGTCTGCGTTAAGTCTATGAAATGAATATGTATGCAGTTAATATCAACCAGAATATTAAGATTAATTATGCTCTTGAAGTCATTAACCAGGAACAGATGCGGCTCAAGCGGTACTCTTTTCCACTGGTCATTACGAGCTTTCCTCCTAATTATGCATTTGCTTAACGAAGCTAAGTACCTATTATAAATAAATACAAGTACACATGCCAGACATAGCGCCATCTAGCCCCAAACTAAGTCGAAGCTTGTACTATGGGTACTAGACAATTCGCACCTCTAGATGAAAACTCCGTTCAAAATGCCATGTTTTTCAGAAATGTCGAAAAACTGATTTCGGATGATTTACTAGAGCTTAATTATTCGGATTATTTACTAGAAAACTAATAATACAAACATGATATTTATGTGTTATAATATAATATACCACTGTGCAAATGTCTTTCTCTCGCGATAACTGGGAGACAACTCATAATGGCGGAGTATGATGCTCGATGATCCAGAGTAAGATTATTTGACAAAAGCAACGTTTCGCGTAATTTTTCAGCAACTGTCGAAGTTACGGTTACGGGAGTTTTAACCCCGGTTAGGTATTTTTGTCGGGATTTCGAAAACGCCATTAAGTCATTTTAGTGACCTTTTCATCCAGGTGTGCGAATTGATAAACTTAATGACGATACTGTTTTTTGTAAATAAATACATACCAGTTTGTACATTTCCGAAAATTACACTTCCTCTACCTGAAGGTTGTCTGGAAGAGATCGCTTGCTAGCGATAAGACCGCCTAAATTGTACCACAACATCAACAACAATCTGTAATACCTTTTTCTATCAATTAATTGTGTTTTATGCAATAATGATAACTATCTATGTATTTAGTTACAAAAAAACAGAGCTGTCTTTATGATCTTTAATCCTGTGCATATTAGGATAATGGGGCCCCTATGACTTTGACAGAATACTCTTTTGTTAGATATCGCTTGAGGGCCTCGGGGCTTGTAAACTTACTCAAAGGGTCCACTGGGAAAGAGGGGTCTGTATCTAAGTAAGTTTCATCATCATCATCATCAGCCTATTGCAGTCCACAGCTGGACATAGGCCTCTCCAGTTATTCGCCACCTAGGGCAAACATCTGGAGGATATACCCATTATCGCCACCCTGTTGATCGCAGGGCGTAGCTCCTCACTCCAGTGACGCTGCTGCCCGTCATCGGCCTGTGGTATTTAGCTACGCCTTCTATTGTGATGGTTATACCGCCACCAGCCGGTTGCCAGCGCCTCGTTTGTTATTCGGCAGGATGCACCACGGGCAGGTGAGGTTGGCTTGGAGCGGAAAGATGATACTTAGGCCGCTCCCTTACATCCCATATACGGGTACTAGACAACTGATAAGTAAGTTTATCAGATGTCTAGTACCCTGTACTATGGGTAGTTTAGGCTTAATTTATGACTATGGCGGTGTGTGGTCAAGCGTGGCATGTCTCGGGGTCTTAACCCAGTCAAGTTTAATTAACACAAATTTGAAAACAACAGGTCTTTAAAGAACGATGGAATATTGCGGACTGTAATGACAGTACCGTTACTTGACATTGTGTCCAAAATGACACATGTGCAATAGACAAAAGACCATAAAGTATTCGATTTGCTTCCGATGGTGAGAAACGCAATACCAACGGTTCAATGTCGTATAAATTACTAGCTGTGCCCCGCAGCTTTGCCCGCATTCATGTAGGTTGGTCACAGAAATGTTTTACAAAGAGACGAAAAGTCGCCTATGTCTCTCTTCATTTCTACAACTATTTTATTTTATTTTATTTATTAGAGAAACATACAGCATCATATAACACTTATGGACTTAACAATAATATGGTTGACACATTAGCCTAATTAGTTTCTACTAATTTTAGTAGTACACATCAGTTGAATAAGAGACGCGCTAACCATTGAAAAAAAAGGTAAAAACAAAGAAATGAAGAAGTCAAACAAACCAAAGAATCAAGTCAATACACATAAAGTCTCTACATAAATAATCTACATGAAGAATTCTACATAAAGAAGTTCTACATAAAGAATCCGTTTTGCCGTGAAAGATTTGACACACACAAACTTTCAACCCCTATTTTACCACTTTAAGTGGTAAATAATTTTTTTTTGTTTTTAAAGACCGAATTCGAAATTTCAGGGCTAGAACTTAAACAATAATCAAAGTTTCATACAAACTTTCAACCCCTATATCCCTATAGAATACCGCAGCCAAATGAGCTCCGGGTCGTGTTTCTATCGGTGAATATGGTTTGCGGAGCTCGTGGGGGTTAGGATTGGGCCGGCATGGCGGTGGCAACTGACATGTAACTCATCCTCTTGAAGAATTCCTTTAGTCTACCAGCCACAATGCAGTTTCAAAAACAAAGAAAATTCATTCTAAAAATGTGAAACTCATTTCCTCGCACTTTCTCAGGTAGCACGCTTGACTAAACTGTGACAAAGAGCTAGATGTTATGGCTAACATCGATGGGCAATTGTCTTTGGCGAAAGCGGAACCGCTACTAGGCCGGTAAACGGTGACATTGGCTTAGAACACTAGAAAAACATGCTTTCCTTATTGTGGTCGAAGGCAAGACTTTTCTTCTGCAGTCCACTGCTGGACAAAGGCCTCTCCAGTTTATCGCCATTTTGGGTAAACATCTGGAGATTACCCATAATCGCCACGCTGGGCATGCGGGTTGGCGATCGTAGAGCGTAGCTTCTCGCTCCGGTGACGCTGCTGACCGTCATCGGTAGTATTTAGCTACGCCTTCAAATGTGATGGTTATACCGCCACCAGTCGGTTGCCAGATCCTCGTTTGTAATTAATTCAGTAGGATGTACCACGGGCAGGGGAGGGTGGCTTGGAGTGAAAAGATGTAGCCCAATTTTTATGGCGGCCTAAATACCACAGGCCAATGATGGGCAGCAGCGTCACCGTAGCGCGGAGCTAGCTACACCCTGCGATCGCCAACCCGCCTGCCCAGCGTGGTGATTATGGGTATATCCTTCAGATGTTTGCCCTAAGTGGTGAACAACTGGAGAGGCCTATGTGCAGCAGTGAACTGCATTAGGCTGATGATGAATTTTCATGATTCGCGATGACGTACGAACCTTGGAAGATAGCTAGATTAGTTACCTTAGATTCGATCTAACAAAAGCGTGTTAAAAATCATTTCAACTAAGTATTTTAGTACTTAATACTAGGGTTGTAACGGAGGCCTTCTTAACGGAGGCGGAGGCGGATGCGGAGACGATGAGTTACACCTCCGCGGATGCGGAGGTTAACGGAGGCGGAGGCGAAGGTGAAAGTGGATGTAAATAAAATAGTAATTTAAGGCTCAAAAGTGCTTATTTCAAATTATTAACACTTAAGTAAACATTTAAAAAATAAAATTAAAATTTTACAATAGTTTAGCGGCTTTATCACCTTCCAAATGATATTTCTAAGGGGTTCATAAATTAATTCAGCTGAACTAAATAATTGTTCACTTGGCGACGCCGATAAGTACGAGGCAGTACGAGCGCACGGCTGTTGGAAGCGAGCGTCGCGGTATTGCTCTATGATTACGTATATAAAACTCCGTTACAACTCCGCAAAAATTGTGCGGAGGCGGAAGCGGAGGCGAAGGTACGATTTCTTGCGGAACTTCCGCAGTAACGGAGGCGGAGGCCAATACGGAGTTCCGTTACAACCCTACTTAATACTTCCATGGTATTTTCATATACCCCTCGTCAACGCTTTTCGTAGACAGTCATCGATGAAAACGTCATCGCTCACACACAGTCTGTGCTGTCACGATGACAGCTGTCAAAAGCACTCGCCGTTACGGATGAATGATTCGTGGCGAATGACAGTCCGAATCAATGTGTCGTTAAGTCTATACTCAAACGTGTTCATGTGATATTAACAATCAGTTTAGTGGCGCTGTTGTGTTTGTGATTCAATCCCCACACAGTACGGACATTCAAAGAATATAAGCAGACATGTCGATACATGTAGTTATACACCATTAAGTATAATAGCACGACTTTGTCTTGATTTCATTACTTTTTAGAGATAAACAAGCACCTCCATCGAGACTTGGCTTGTTTTTAGGGTTCCGTAGCCAAAATGGAAAAAACGGGACTCTTATAGATTCGTCTCGTCATGTCTGTCTGTCTGTCCGTCCGTATGTCATAGCCAGTTTATTCCGAAACTATAAGAGTTACATTATTGAAATTTGGTACGTAGATGTATTCTGTTAACCGCAAGATTTTAAAATAAAATTAGAAAACAAATCCAAAATTTTCGGGGTTCCCCATACATAGAACTGAAACTCAAATTTTTTTTCATCATACGACCTATATGTGTGGGGTATCTATGGATAGGTATTTTAAAATGATGTTGAGGTTTCTAACATCATTTTTTTCTAAACTGAATAGTTTGCGCGAGAGACTCTTCCAAAGTGGTAAAATTTGTGTCTGTCAAGTTTTTTTATGCGGTTATGACGGTTTACTGAAAAAAATACGTAAAACCAGGGTTTCAACCGCTTCTTCCCGTAAAAGTCAAAGGTAGGAATGTATTTCAATAGTCGCTAAGCAGTCTCTTAAGCATCCATCTCCACCACTTATCTGAGTGGTTCTAAGCTGAAAGCTCTCTAGCTCTCAGCCACGCTTTTGTTCGACAGCAGCGGAGCGATCGGCTATCGACGTTGCGACTTTGGCTGACGTTCAAGAATACTTAGAAATGGGTATTGTTTGGGGAAAATGTCTCTAGAATGGGGTTGTAGTTAGTACATATTAGGGCAAATAAAAAAACTCAAAAATTATCTAGCCAAGCAGAAAAGCTTTTATCACGAAGTAATAAATAAATAAATCCAAATATATTTAACTGACTGACATAGTGATCTATCAACGCACAGCCCAAACCACTGGACGGATCGGGCTGAAAACTGAAAGGGCTAAGAAAGGATTTTGATCAATTCTACTCCCAAGGCGTTAAAATAGGGGATGAGACTATTCCACAAGGACGAAGTCGCAGGCACAGCGAGTAATACCATACCTATAACCGGACCAATACAAACAGAATGTGCTTTTGAAATTTCGATAACTCAAAAGCAATTAATGTTCTATCAGGGGGTGATTAGTGATCGATACTGATGCCAATTATGCAATCAGTAAAATGTTTGTCCGTCCGTCCGTCTGTCTGTCTAATATAATTTGTCTAGTACAATTATTCTTTATACTCCTGGGCAGGTTATAGTATACTTTTTATCACGCTACAGTCAATAGGAACAGAGCAGTGAAGGGAAGTGTTGGGAAAAAGGGAGAAATTTTGATCTGCATGCTTCATCGCGCATCACGCGAAAACTACTACATGGAATTGAATGCGGTTTTCACCGATGTATTGCTAGAAGTCTAACTTAAAATTTAGGTACCATTTTATGGAAGTCCGTTATTTTTGAAACCCGATAGCCACGGGTGCGACGCCGCCGGCAACGCTAGTTTAGAAATTAAGATTATTTATTAGATGATAAACCAGTAGTCGTATGTTCATTATGGCAGACATAATAATACGTATTGCGTATTTAACTAAAAGCGACGCGCGCGCATCAATCTCGCGCGCCCGTGACGCAACGGCACAGTTTGTGCTGTGTCGTCTAAATAACCGACCGCCATCTTGGTTCCGCTGTCAGGCGTAGGGCTGACGATAACCAGCGGACGACCTTTTTTTAACCGACTTCAAAAAAGAGGTTTTTTTTTGTATGTATGTTACTCGATTTCTCCGCCAATGGTTATGTTTCCAGGGTCAAAATAATTATATTATATTTAGTACATATTTTAGATTATAGAAATATATTAGACACGTATTTTTCCTTTTTTCATTTAAACAAAAAATAACAAAGATACAAGGCATAAAAATTTAGGAGTGGGGGTCTTTGACGTTACTTAGTGGCGAAAAAACTCCCACTCTGTGACGTCACGCGTAATTTTAACGGGCTATATCTTTGTAATTTTTGGTCTAATTTACAAATGAAAAAATACGAGTCTTTTATTTTTGAACAATCTAAAAGACGGACTAATTAATTTTTTTACGGAAACAGGCCTATTATGAATGGCTTTTAGTAATTCTTTTTTTGTTTGGTAGGCTATCATTCAGAGGTGGCCCCATATAAATTTTATCAAAATTGACACAGTGGCTTTTGAAAAAAAACAACAAAAACCAAAAAATATGGTATATATTGTGGCTGTAGTCTTGAAGTCGGTTTTTTTTAAATTAACAGTTTATTTTACGTCAGGAATAAGTGGCGAACAACTGGAGAGGCCTATGTCCAGCAGTGGACTGAAATACGTTGATGACGGTGTATTTTTTGGCAGAAATGCGTTTTATTGCGAAGGTATAGCTCGGAAAAAAATGGATAGATGTAAAAAAAATTCCTGTTTTAAAACAACATAACCCGGTAACGAATTGACAACCCTGCGTCAGCGCACGCACAGCATCCGCCGATCCATAGCGACAGTGCATAAAACTCGATCGATTTTATAGATCATTGATCCTAAAACCTTAACAAGCAAAAAACCACCTTATCTCCTACTAAATAAAATCAAAATTCACTTTCAAAGCGACCGTAAAAATCGATCATAAAATTCTATTCGTAGACAGCGAGACCACGTGTTTGCTATCTCGCTCGCACTCAGAAGGTGTGAGAGAGATGCAAGATAGTTTTTGTTAAACTTTAATGTACAGTCATCGGCCGTCCTTGTCATTTATTGTAGAATGAAAAGAGATAGATATAGGTGTTGATTTAAACCAATTTTATGGATATGTTCTGTGTCAAAGATTAGGTAACGTTATACAGACTGGTTATAAAATATAAATGAGAAAATATTAACAAAATGACTAATGTTTGTGTAATTGACAAAATGATTAAATTAAAGAATTAACAAAAGTAATATTAATGTAATTGACTAAGTATATAACATACCTACAATAAAATGTAATATCAATTTCACGTTCATAGGCTATGCCCAATTGGGCAACATGATGTACTGGAATAATTGTAATTCACACCTTGTAAACATTCATGAAAGGCAATAAACGATTTGATTTGATTTGATTTATAAGCACGGGTTAACTTTAAGCCGAGAAGCTGATATTTCAAGAAATCCCTCAGACGAATTTTACGATACCCACGGGAAAATATGGGGCTTTTCTGACACAATCAGGGACAGCCCTAGCTAGATAGATTCTCTTACAATCTCGCTAGATTGATTTATAATATAACGGTTTTTTACAACTTCTGACATACTGCAAAGATTTACTTAGAAAATCTATACTTATAATAAATCTGTAGAGAGGTCAATTCTGTACATTAAATATATTTTCAAAATAACTATCAGGGTGATTAGGGATCGATACGGATGCCAAAAATGCAATTTGTAAAATTTTTGTCTGTCTGTATGTTCGTTATAGAAACAAAAACTACTAGACGGATTTTAACGAATCTTGGTACAATTATTCTTCAAACTCCTGGGCAGGTTATAGTATATTTTTCATCACGCTACGATCAAAGGAGCAGAGCAGTGAAGGGAAATGTTGGGAAAACGGGAGAAATTTTTATCTGTATGTTTGAACGCGCATCACGCAAAAATTACTGCATGGAATTTAATGCGGTTTTCACCAATGTGTTGCTAGAGGTTCAACTTAAAATTTAAGCACCACTTTATGGAAGTCCGTTATTATTGAAACCCAATATCCAAGCGTGCTGCGCCGCTGGCATAGATAGTTTTCAATAATTACCGCCATAAAATAATAATAATAATAACCCAAGACATGCCACGCCGGGCCACACAGCGCCACCTAGCCCCAAACTAAGCCGAAGCTTGTACTATGAGTACTAGACAACTGATAAACAGACCACTACAAACAGACATGTTCATGAACACAAATGTTTGTACTGTGCGGGAATCGAACCCACGACCCTTGGCTCAGAGGGCAGAGGTCACTACCAAATGAGTCACCGAGCCTGTCATAAATATCGTTCCCATCTTCAACAATTAAATACGACAAGTAATACACCAAGACAGATAACAAAACGTTGAATTTTATAAGTTCCGACGTCCATTCCGATATTAAACGCGGCCATTTTTCAAGTCTTGCGCCGGTGCCAAGGAATTAGTGTGTCGCGATCGGATACAGTGTTACACTTGTCAAAACATATGTATTAACTGAGATGGCGGGGTTTTTGGGGATTTTGTTTCGTTTATTAATGAGAAAACGACCTTGGTGGTCCATTGTGTAATAAATTTCAAAGATCAGTAGGTAGACAATATTAAAGTTATTCAATACTAGCTGTGCCGGCGGCGTCGCACACGTGGATATCGGGTTTCAAAAATAACTGACTTCCATAAAATGGTACCTAAATTTTAAGTTAGACCTCTAACAATACATTCGTGAAAACCGCATTCAATTCCAAGTAGTAGTTCTCGCGTAATGTGCGATCAAACATGCAGATAAAAATTTCTCCCGTTTTCCCAACACTTCCCTTTACTGCTCTACTCATATTGATTGTAGCATAATGAAAAGTACTTATACTATTCGCTTTGTGCGAAGTGGGTGGTGGGGAACGGCAAATCGATCGAAACGCACGATGTGGCAGAAATGTGAATTACTTCTGGGATGTCATGTGTCAAATTGCTTTATTTTCATAGATTCCTTTGTATTTTTATGTAAAAACGTAAAAATTTGCGATATGGGTCACAGTACATGCTGTGTCGTAAATTGTAAAAACAATGGGAACAACAGTTCGTTCAAGTTTTATAAATAAATATATTTATAAAACTAATAAAACTAATTATGATAAAATAATAAGCTAACTCCATGGAAGTAATATATAAGGAACGAGCTGTTGTCGGAAAATCGAAGCCGAACGAAAGCGCAGTGCATGTCCCTTTTGTCTCTCTCTGAATAGGGTGACTATATTAAAATATGATTTAAGGACAATGACAATACATCCGTACAAAAAAAACAGCCAACATTGTAAGCCAAAATATTTTTTATTCGTAATCGTTTTTTTAAATAACACCACTTTTTTTTTGCAAAGAAACCGACTTCAATATGGCGAAAATTTAAATATGAATTGGCTAATGCCTTTACCAATTGAATATCACGTGGATCTTCAAATATAGATTGAGAAGGATGTGGTGGATCTAACAATGTACCTATGTTGTTTGCTATAAAATTCTTGGACAACATAGGTACATGGTAGTTTTATTTTTGTGTACCTACGTTTTTTAATGATTGATTTGATAATGTTATAAATAGTTTTTACGTGTATTTTAGAACTTCGAAGACGAATCGGGAAACATGCTTTAGTTTTCCTATACAAAAAAACAACGGACTTTATGATTGGATAGTCATGCATGGTCACCCCAATTCTTCACTAACAAATTATGTTTAAAAGTATTACTTGTGAAAAGACAAACTACAATCCGGATAATACTCGCTTTCACAAGCCCCCCGACACAAATTCTCCCCATTTTAATTACACATTAAGAAAAATATAACAAATTAAAAATCCCCGCCACCGACGTCAAAGTCGGCGATGTCATGTGAAGTTGTCAGGGCCCCTACCACCGGTTCGAGAGCGATCGTTCGTTGAACGGATCGTGTATTTTTGCAAAATCAATCCCTCCCATTATTCCTTTCCGTGTTTGAATATATGAATTAAATTAACGAAAATCAACTGTGACGAATTTTAGTTTGTATATTCGAACACGGGGGGGGACAAATGAGAGGGATTCATGGCTCAAGGGTAGGTACGCCATCCGTTCAGCGAGCGATCGTTTTCGTTTTTGGTGGTAGGGGCCCAGATCCAGTGTTTCGTACTCTATCTAGCAATCTAGTCGCTGCTAGAAAGGGACGTTTTGTTCACTATTTTCCCTCTCATTGGTTACGTTCTTATTTTGCGCGCAACAAGACTCTTACGACCTTAACATAAGGTTTCATTTTCTTTATTTTAGCTGCAAGATGCATAGATAGAGCGCATTCCTTTTGTACGTAGTACTTGATACTTCCATGGCTAACTCAAATATTCTATTTCTATAACTTGATTATGTAGGTACTCACATTTAATGATGTTTTGTAGGGAGTTTGTGTCACAGACGTTTGTCTTATGATCAGAGCTCTTATTAAGAAGCTTTCCCCGTTCGTTCTAAGCTCTTCCACTTCTCTCACATCCAATTTCTTCCCTTTTAGCACAGTTTGAGGTTGGCAATGTATTTCATGTTTAATTGAAGCAAATCCCGTACGTATTATAATGATCATATTTTTGGCAAGGAAGAAAATCACTAGGTATAATATACACACTCACTTTTTACAATAATCTTTTAAATTCGCTGAAAAACTAGTCGAAAATCGTTATCAAAACATCTAGTTGATATGATTTGATAGATGTCATATCCCGAAGAGTTGAGGCCACTAGGGGCGCTGTCATCGCGCACACGGCGAATAACCTGCCTAGGAGTATAAAGAGTAATCGTACCAAGTTTCGTCAAAATCCGTCCAGTAGTTTTTTTCTATAACGAACATACAGACAGACAGACAAAAATTTTACTGATTGCATTTTTGGCATCAGTATCGATCACTAATCAGCCCCTGATAGTTATTTTGAAAATATATTCCATGTACAGAATTGACTTCTCTACAGATTTATTATAAGTATAAATAGAAGAAGATAGAAGAAAATAGATTTTTAACCGCTAGGCCACACAGCGCCATCTATTTCCAAACTAAGCCGAAGCTGTAAGCCGAACGAGTACTAGTAAACTGAATAGCGTAATTTATCCTCATGTACATTGATACCTTTTTAACCGACTTCAAAAAAAGAGGAGGTTCTAAATTCGACTGATTCTTTTCTTGACAGGCTCGACGGATCATTCCTGACTTCTGCCTTCTGAGCCAAGGGTCGTGGGCTCGATTCCCACACAGTACAAACATTTGTGTTCATTATCATGTCTGTTTGTTTACTATGTATTATACATGCAAGTCTTTTTTTACAAAAAAAAAGTATAATATAAGTTTATTAGTTAACTAGTACCCATAGTACAAGCTTCGGCTTAGTTTGGAGCTAGATGGCGCTGTGTGGAATATTACTATTACTCCGATCTCAAAGTAAGCAGGTATGGGTATCTGAATAACGCAGGTACCACAATAAATACTTAAATACAAATATAAACACCCAGACACGGAACAAACACAAATGTTCATCATATGAATGTTAACTCCAAGGCCATTTAAGTGTTGTTAGAACATGTCAAGTAGGCAGTTAACTCCCCACCAAACGCACGCGACCCTTCTTCGCCTCCCAGCTCTGTGTCTATAGATGCGCGCGCGCAATTATACTCGCCTCGTTTTTGCGACTCCTTGCTCGACCAACCGCCTTACTCTACTGACTCCGAGTAACGTTTTGACTCACAAATTGAGTGTGATTGCTCAACTTGTATCAATAAATCACTAAATAGGGTAATGACGAAATTAAATGACTGGTTGCGGTGGATTGTTGGTGAGACGATCGCATTGCGCGGGGTTTCGCTTTTGATTCGCACAAAGTGTCCTAATATTTTTTTTATAGTAGCTTGACATAATGGCTTCCCTACGCCTGATGGAAAGCGAAAGAGAAGACCAAGTCGCTGTGACAACTGGCAAGTAACTGGTCAGTTACCTGTCAGTTGCCACTGCCATGCCGGCTCAACCCTAACCCCCCACGAGCTCTGGAAACCCTACTCACCGCAGAAACACGACTCGGAGGTCATTTGGCTGCGGTATTCTATAGGGTGGAGGTCCTTCCCCGGACGGGCACAATAGGAATGTTTCCGTCCATATACAAAAAAAGAGATGTTTCCAGGATCAATTTTTTTTTAGTTAGCCTTGGTTAACCCACTGCTGAGCGAAGGCCTCCCCTAAATCACTCCACAGCTCCCGATTGAGGGTCAAAATAATTACATTATAATAATATTTAGTCCGTATTTTAGATTATAAAAATATATTGGACACGTATTTTTCGTAAGAAAAAGCTTGTTAAATTTACAAATTACTTACCATAGTTCTTAGAGTACAGAGATTTCGACTCATGGTTAGAATCCATACTAATATTGTAAATGGGAAAGTGTGTCTGTCTGTATGTTTGTCTTTCTTTCACGGCATAATGGATTTGATTTTTTAAGTGGAGATAGTTGAAGAAATGGAGAGTAGGTAACATGAACGCGGGCGAAGCCGCGGGCTCAGCTAGTCTTCTTAAAAAGCTCGTAGGTATTTGAAAAGAAGTACCTGAAACAAATTAAATAAAATATTACCACTTTGCGTATCAAATCATAAATGAATAAATAACCCAAGACATGCCACGCTGGGCCACACAGCGCCATCTAAGCCCCAAACTAAGCCGAAGCTTATACTATGGGTACTAGACAACTGATAAACTTACTTAGCTACATTTTTTTTTGTAAATAAATACATATTATACACAGTAAACACCCAGACCAATACAAACAGACATGTTCATGCACATAAATGTTTGTACTGGTGGGGATCGAACCCACGACCCTATGTCTTGGGTTATTTTATTGTTTTTATTTATTTAGACTGGCTCGGTGGCTCAATTGGTAGTGACTCCTGCCTTCTGAACCAAGGGTCGTGGGTTCGATCCCCACCCGGGACAAACATTCGCGTGATGAACACTTGTGTTTGTTCCGTGTCTGGGTGTTAATATTTGTATTTAAGTATTTAATTGTGGTACCTTCGTTGTTCTGATACCCATAACACAAGTGCTTAAGCTACTTACTTTGGGATCGGAGCAATGTATGTAATGTTGTCTAATACTTATTTATTTATTTATTTTATTTTATTGTTTCCAGATGGTACGGATGGACCCTACCTACTATATATAGTTTGTGATAGAAATAAGATATCTACCAACGTATTCGTGTGTCATCCTCATCTCATCGTGTCTCTATAGTCCCTCCTAACCTGCCCTCATTATTAGAGAGTGCCTGACATGCCTCAAGGCCCTCGACGGCCCTCCGCGCCCGCTCAAGTGTATTCGGGTACTCCGCGGAGGTTCCGCCAGAAATCTTAACTAATATGTATTACTAGCTGTGCTCGCGACTTCGTCCGCGTGGAATAGTTATTTTTTCCCCGTTTTTTTTTACATTATCCATTATTTCTTCGCTCCTAATAGTTGCAGCGTAATGTTATATAGCCTAAAGCCTTCCTCGATAAATGGTCTATTCAACACAAAAAGAATTTTTCAATTCGGACCAGTAGTTCCTGAGATTAGCGCGTTCAAACAAACAAACAAACAAACAAACAATATAATATATTAATATAATATATAATATATAAAAATATAAAATATAAAATATGAATATAATATATAATATAATATAATAATAATAAGTTAAGATAAAGCTGAGAACGCGCTAATCTCAGGAACTACTGGTCCGAATTGAAAAATTATTTTTGTGTTGAATAGACCATTTATCGAGGAAGGCTTTAGGCTATATAACATCACGTTGAAACTATTAGGAGCGAAGAAATAATGGAAAATGTAAAAAAAAAAACCGGGGGAAAAATAACTATTCTACGCGGACGAAGTCGCGAGCACAGCTGGTCTTCCATAACTTCAGAAGGGACAATGTATAAGATAACTAGTAAGAGTATATTAGCTCGTTAAAATGACCACTTAATGTCAGAGTTTAAGCGGTAGGGTATAATTTATAAGGTGCTGTATCCAAAGTGTTTTTTTTTTATAGTAACACGGCATAATGGCTTCTCCGCGCCTGATGGAAAGCGAAAGAGAAACCCAAGTCACTGCGACAGCGAGCAAGCAACCGATTGGTCACCTGTCAGCTGCCGCCGCCATGCCGGCCCATAAGCTGCTTCTTCCCTTAAGGATCCCATATCAAAGGAGGGAGGAAACACATGTCCTATGCATGAAGTGTAAAGACAACCTACATTACAATCGAAGTAGAAATTAAGAGAGGTAGGGCATAGCGAATCTTCGCTCGAATTGAGCTGCGGGGATGGACCTTTCCACCCTATAGAATACCGCAGCCAAATGACCTCCGGTCGTGTTCCTGCCGGTGAGTAGGGTTTCCGGAGCTCGTGGGGTGTTGGGGTTGGGCCGGCATGGCGGTGGCAACTGACAGGTAACTGACCAGCAACTGGAGAGGCCTATGTCCAGCAGTGGACTGCAATAGGCTGAATGAACAAATAAGAAAACAAGACATACTTAGATATTGCACTAGTTTTTACGTTACGAAGCGCAACTAGTAATATTTGCCTTTCTCACTAGTCAGAAGAAGGAAGCTCCCAATGGCGTGTGGGGGGGAGGGGGAGGCACGCTGAAGTTTCCGCTTCCGGGCGGCGCTATCGGGCGCCACCTGCCGGCGAATACTTGCCGCGTTTAGTTTGTAGCGCGGGCGATATGCCATTTTGTTATTTAATTTGTTCGTACATGATTTAGTGGAAGAAATAGTTTCAAAGTAGTTTGTTATTTTACTAGCGACCCGCCCCGGTTTTGCACGGATACAATACTGCATATACGAGTATAGTACTGTATAGTTTCATCATGATCCGTTTGGTAGTTTTTGCGAGAAAGAGTAACAAACATGTATACCTACATCTATCCATCCAAACGGTTGTGTAGCATAATATTCTGTATAGTATGTAATCTCATGTTCTGTATTTGTTATCAAGGGAAATTGTACATCAAGGGAAACCTATAATTAGCCTTACCTACTTTAAAATGTAATCTACATTTAAGTTACTTTTGTTACGCCGTTGGTTTTCTGAAATAAATAAATAAATAAATAAATAGGGCTGCATTCATCTTTGATCTTTAGATTCAAATTCCAAAAATTCCGGACATTTAGGCAAAATATGGTCCTTTCCGCGTACACTTATCATCATCATCAACCTATTGCAATCCACTGCTGGACATAGGCCTCTCCGGTTGTTCGCCACTTTGAAACATCTGGAGGAATTACCCATCGCCACGCTGGGCAGGCGGGTTGGCTATCGCAGGGCATAGCTTCTCGCTCCGGTGACGCTGCTGCCTGTCATCGGCCTGTGGTATTTAGCTACGCCTTCAATAGGAATATGCATGACTTTTTTTCATGGATTTATTGAGATCTTTTATCATCCAGATACATAAATATCGAAGAATTTTTAAACTATCTTTTCTATTAAGCGAGTTACAAAGCGTTAAAGTTATTGCTTAGACAGAGAGATCCGACGCGGCGGATGACGTCACGTACCGTGAGCGCCGTACTAACTCCATAGAAAAATCTGTTTCGCGAGAGAGAGACGGATAGATTTTTTTTCACTGTTCGTAGTAGATTTTGATCTAATTTACGATAAATTAGTAAATACCTGAAACTATTTTTCATGCATATTCCCTATTGTGATGGTTATACCGCCACCAGTCAGTTGCCAGCGCCTCGTTTGTTATTCGGCAGGATGCACCACGGGCAGGCGAGGTTGGCTTGGAGCGAAAGGTCGCTCCCTTAGGAATGGTAGGGCATAGCGAATCTTCGAATTGAGCCGCCCGTCCAGTCCAGGGCAGGACCTCCATCCTATATAATACCGCAGCCAAATATTCTCCGGGTCGGATTTCTGCCGGTGAGTAGGGTTTCCGGTGCTCGTGGGGGTTAGGGTTGGGCCGGCATGGCGGTGGCAACTGACAAGTAACTGACCAGTTACTTGCCGTTGTCACAGCGAGTTGACCTTCTCTATCGCGTTCCATCAGGCGTAGGGGAAGCCATATGTCGAGCTACTGTCATCATCCTAGCCTTTTCCCGATTGTCTCAGGGTCGGCTTCTCAAACTGAGAGATTTGGCGAGGGCTTAGCTTTTACACAGAGCGACTGCAATCAGACCTCCGCAACACTTAATAAGCTATACCCATTCCCAGTTAGACGACGACTGCTATCGGAGTTGGTAAAGATAGCACCCGGGACCAACAGCTTAACGTGCCTTCCGAAGCACGGAGGAAATCGGTGTCAAATTTTGGTCACCCATCACGGACCCGAGGAGCTCGGTGGCGCCGCGGTCGCATTTATGTCGTGTCGGCTGCGTATATATCGAGCTACTGTGTATAAAAAAATAAACCGTATATCTTAGAACTAGGTTTAATAAACTGTGTAGTTTCTTCAAGAAGTAAGTAGTTATCGAATTATTATGTATACGAGGGCGTGGAGAGATCCGAAGCTGCCCTTGGCGAATGAATCATGTTTTCTCCAAGGTGGTACAATATGTAAGATTAGGCGTTTACCTATCTTGGTGTACATACTCATAGGACCATCGACACCACCTTTAAGGCGCATGACGAAGGGGCCGGGGTTTTAGTGGGTATTTCCTGCCTCACTTCCATCTTCGGTATGTGGATGAGTCCCACATACCCCCCGCTGCTCCCCCAAGCAGCGGGAATTCCTAAATGCATTTTCCCCGGTAATACAAAAAAAAAAAGGCGTTTACCTAGAGAAATGTCATAGTTTTAAAGACATGCCATGACGTGGAATGTTAGGGAGCTACCTATGTACTACCCTGCCCGTGGTGCATCCTGCTGAAGAACAAACGAGGCTCTGGCAACCGGAGCTCGTGGGGGTTAGGGTTGGGCCGGCATGGCGGTGGCAACTGACAGGGACTAATTACTTGCCCGTTGTCACAGCGACTTGGGCTTCTCTTTCGCATTCCATGGGGCGTAGGGAAGCCATTATGTCGAGCCATTATAAAAAAAAAAAAAAACGGACTGGTGGCGGTATAACCATCGCGATTGAAGGCGTAGCTAGATACCACAAGCCGGTCGGAGCAAGAAGCTACGCCCTGCGATCGATAACCCGCCTGCCCAGCGTGGCGATTATGGGTATATCCAGAAGTTTGCCCTAGGTGGCGAACAACTGGAGAGGCCTATGTCCAGCAGTGGACTGCAATAGGCTGATGATGATGATGATAGTATCAGTTCAGTTCCCGCTAAGTTTCTAACAATGTCCACACGTTTAGCCTTAGGCAAGCTTTCACCGCGGACTGTGTCTAGAAACTAGGCTAGATATAATGAGACCTAGTTCTGACTGACAGCGCCGCGGAAGGGAAACGCGTAACTGCATCATTCAGTAACATAGGGTTGAATTGAAGAGTTGGTTTTTTAAAAGGTAGGTATCTATTATTTTAAGTTAAATAATAATAATAATTAATAATAAATAACCCCAAGACATGCCACGCTGGGCCCACACAGCGCACCTAGCCCCAAACTAAGCCGAAGCTTGTACTATAATAATAATAATAATAAACGACTAGCTCCTTCTCAACCAAATAGGTATTTTACCATAATTTTCTTTTCGTTTTGGCCACAAGCCTGCCGAAATTGAATAATCCCCAGAATGGGAGCAAATATAAATACAAATCAATAAATAATAATAATAATAATACCAAGACATGCACGTGGGCCACACAGCGCCACCTAGCCCCAAACTAAGCCGAAGCTTGTACTATGGGTACTAGACAACTGATAAACTTACTTATATACTTTTTTTTTGTAAATAAATACATAATATACATAGAAAACACCCAGACCAATACAAACAGACATGTTCATTGAACACAAATGTTTGTACTGTGCGGGATCGACCCACGACCCTTGGCTCAGAGGCAGAGGTCACTACCAAATGAGCCACGAGCCTGTCTATGGGTACTATGGGTACTAGACAACTGATAGAAATAGATAAGATAAAGATTTGCCACGCTGGTCACACACGCTGTTTGTATTCGGCTTGATGGCTTACTATGTATATTATTTATTTATTACAAAAAAAATATTTAAGTGACTATTTGAAATGGTTGTCTACTAGTACCCATAGTACAAGCTTCGGCTTAGTTTGGGCTAAACGGCGCTGTGTGGCCAGCGTGGCATGTCTTGGGTTATTCATGTATTTATTTACATAATAATCTTATATTTTATTTAATATCTTACTTTCTAGAGTCTTACAATCGTGGTTCTTTAGGCGGGGCGTGAAACGGCATCTCAGTGGGCCTCAGGGTGAGGGCGACATGCGCAATGGGTTTGTTCTATTGTGCCTGTCGACTTAACTTTGGACCTCACGACCGCTATCCATCAGGTGGAGTGAGGAGATCCTGTAAGCTCTCCTTATAAAAAAAAGTCACAACAATAAGTACCTACCTCTATCTCAGGGTATAATTTAAATTAAGGGTCTAATGCATTATTTCCATTCGCTGTACCAAACTTAGCAACGATTTAGCCACAAATAAGATCTTTTGTCTCCGCGCAGAGGACACATACCCTAACGGAGCTACAGGCCAATTACTTGCCCAACTGACCTCAGACAGGTCGAAGGGTCTTTGATTAACCACTTCGGTGTCAGCGGGTACGCGATTGGTTTTGGGGGTGTTGAAGATCGGGGACGGTCTTCGATCTGTTTACAACACTTAGGACTTTTTCGATAAGGAAAGTCTGCTTTATTGAGGAATGTAAGGGAGCGACCGTTCAACCTTTCGATCCAAGCCACCCTTACCTGCCTGTGGATCCTGCCGAATAAAATTTTAAGAGAGGTAGGGCATAGCGAATCTTCGCTCGAATTGAGCTGCCCGTCCGGGAAGGGACCTCCACCCTATAAAATATCGCAAGCCAAATGACCTTAGGGTCGTGTTTTCTGCTGGTGAGTAGGGTGTCGGAAATCGTGGGGGTTAGGGTTGGGCCGGCATGGCGGTGGCAACTGACAGGTAACAGTTACTTGCCGTGTACGCATCAGCTTGGCTTCTCTTTTCGCTTTCCATCAGGCGTAGGGACGCCATTATGTCGAGATACTATAAAAATATGTAGCATTCATCCACGAGCTCACCACTATCAGAGATATACCTCCCTGCTTATTATCTTCTTCTATCTATCTACATCTATATCTTTACTTACAATAAATCTGTAGAGAGGTGAATTCAGTACCTGAAATATTTTTCAAAATAACTATCAGGGGTGATTAGTGATCGATACGAAGCCAAAAATGCAATAAGTAAAATTTTTTGTCTGTCTGTCTGTCTGTCTGTTGTCTGTCCGTCTGTCTGTCTGTCCGTCTGTCTGTCTGTCCGTCTGTCCGTCTGTCTGTCCGTCTGTCTGTATGTTCGTTAATAGAAAAAAAAATTACTGGACGGACTTTGACGAAACTTGGCACAATTATTCTTCATACTCTGGGCAGGTAAAGTATACTTTTCATCACGCTACATTCAATAGGAGCAGAGCAGTGATGGGAAGTGTTGGGAAAACGGGAGAAATTTTTATCTGTATGTTTTTGGTCGCGCATCACGCGAAAACTACTGAATGAAAATGCGGTTTTCACCAACGTATTGCTAGAGGTCTAACTTAAAATTTAGGCACCATCTTATGGAAGGCCGTTATTTTTGAAACCCGATATCCACGCGTGCGACGCCGCCGGCACAGCTAGTACCTCATATTTCCTCAACGAATTCCTGTGGTCACAGGCGTGGAGACGCCGCGTCTTCACAATGGCTCGACACCAGATCCGTGGACCAGATAAGGTGGTATTAGCTGTATACTTTCTACTTCACGCGCGGCTTGAGCATGCGATGACGTAGGGCACTAGGGTGGCTTCAAGCCCAGGGTTGCCAGATCTCCCGATTTCCGGGAGATCTCCCGTTTTCCCGGAGATCAATATCAGAATATTTATTTATTATTTTTAGGGATATAAGGGAGCGACGAATCATCTTTTCGCTCCATCGCCAACCCACCTGCCCAGAACGTGGCGATTAAGGGTAAAGCCTCCAGGTGTTTGTACGAATAACACAATAGAACCTATAGAAACCTAACTACTCTATAGAATACCGCAGTCAAATGACCTCTGGGTCGTGTTTCTGCGGTGAGTAGGGTTTCGGAGCTCGTTGGGGGGCTGGGTTTGGGCCGGCATGGCCGGGGCAGGGGTATTTGCCCTCCCCGAACCAGGAGTGCCGGCCGCTTATCGTCTGCGGCTGGCCAGGGCAGGCAGGGATGTGGCAGTATGCTTCGACGCTACCCGTGTCCCCTGCAACTTGCTGCCCACTGGCGACACAGGGGTTTAGTGGGTATGCCCTCCCTTTTTGGGAGGTGTGAGTCCACACACCATGCCGCCTCGCCCGAGGCTGCATGAAGGTGCCTAATTGCATTCCCCTCTAAAAAAAAATGGGCCGGCCATGGCGGTGGCAACTGACAGGTAACTTGCCCGTTGTCACAGCGACTTGGGCTTCTCTTTCGCTTTCCATCAGGCGTAGCGAAGCCATTATGTCGAGCTACTGTAAAAAAAAAACGATAATTAATCTTTATTTGAATATACGCGGTAACCCTGTCGTCAGACGCTCGGCTAACCAACAGGTTATGTTCTGGTCCCTGAGTAAACAATTGCAGTCTTGTGTACAAATTACCGGTTAATTGTGCATACATTAGTACGGACAATTCAATCTAATTTAACGACTAAATGTTTGATTAGCGCATTTTTTACCGTTATGGCCTATAGTTGCGTTTGAAATAAATAAATATCAGACAACATCACATACATTGCTCGATCCCAAAGTAAATAGCTTAAGCACTTGTGCTATGGGTATCAGAACAACGAAGGTACCACAAATAAATACTTAAATACAAATTTAAAACTCCCAGACACGGAATAAACACAAGTGAAGTTCATCACACGAATGAAGTGTGAGATTTACAGATATAATTATTAAAATTACGCGTCAAAGAGTGGGAGTTTTTTCGGCACTGAGTGGCTCAAAGACCCCCCCCCCCCCCCCCCCCCCCCCCATACATTTTGATGCCTTATTTATATTTTTTGTTTAAATGCAAAAAGGAAAAATACGTGTCCAATATATTTTTATAATCTAAAATACGGACTATAATGCAATTATTTTGACCCTGGAAACATCCCTATGTGTACCTTTCGGCGAACGCTTCTCGTAAACAATTTCATCAAAATAATAAAAAAAAACACGTTGTCTCTTTGAATCTGCGCAAACCTTGCAGTGCCAGGGTCGTGCAGGCTGTGTGTGCGCACAGTCGACAGCACAACAGTGAGCCATCTGTGCACAAGACTGTGCTCACAATATGTGCGGCTGTGTCGGCCTGCGGTCAGTTAAATGGAACTAATGGAAGTGCATCTATGTTTACTCTTCCATTATGAATAACAGAAGGCAACTGTAGTTTTTTCTTGGCCTTTTTACGATTGAGACCCCCTATTAAGTATGCGCAGATACTTGTGTCAGGAGGTCCCGCTCTTCCTATACTAGTTGGTATTTTATGTTGTGAAATATTACAAAGAAAATCTATACTTATAATAAATCTGTAGAGAGGTCAATTCTGTTACATTAAATATATTTTCAAAATAACTATCAGGGGATGATTAGTGATCGATACTGATGCCAAAAATGCAATCAGTAAAATTTTTGTCTGTCTGTCTGTCTGTCTGTCTGTCCTGTATGTATCGTTATAGAAACAAAAACTACTCAACGGATTTTAACGAAACTTGGTACAATTATTTTTCATACTCCTGGGCAGGTTATAGGGTACTTTTCATCACGCTACTATTAATAGGAGCAGAGCAGTGAAGGGAAATGTTAAGAAAACGGGAGAAATTTTTTGAACACGCATCTCTCAAAAACTACTGCATGAAATTGAATACGATTTTCACTAATGTATTACTAGAGGTCTAACTTAAAACTTAGGTATAGGTATAAGTATTTTATGGAAGTCCGTTATTTTTGAAATCCGATATCCAGCGTGCGACGCCGCTGCACAGCTAGTAATAAATAATTTGATAATTACGAATCTTAGTTAACTACTTCTTAGTGTATAGCTAACCACAATAATAAAATAATATAATTATAATAAAGCCTTTGATGTATGTATGTAATTAAATTGAGGTCGAAAGAGAGATCCTAAAACACAGGATTTTTCCTATCTTATGAAGCAAAGCTAACTCAGTATGAAATAATCTTAAAATGCATTGTTTTTAGATAAGATCATTTTGTGATGTCTTACTAAAATAATAATTCATCATCATCAGCCTATTGCAGGGGCAAAATTCTGGAGGATATACCATAATCGCCACGCTGGGCAGGCGGGTTGGCGATCGCAGGGCGTAGCCCGTCATCAACCTGTGATATTTAGCTACGCCTTCAATTATGATGGTTATACCGCCACCAGTCGGTTGCCAGCGCCTCGTTTGTTATTCGGCAGGATGCACCACGGGCAGATGAGGATGGCTTGAAGCGAAAAGGTGATAGGTCGCTTCCTACATCCCTACAAAGGTATTTATCATATTTTTAAAAGCATTCAATCTATCAACCATGTACCTATGTGACCGAGGTCGTCCGTCGCTTCACTGCCCGTCCTTCGACTGTGGCTCGGCAATGACCCGCCCGGGCATCGACCCCGCGACCGGTTCCCAAGTACACACCACTCCTGTACCTGAGATACGCTAGTTACAGAGATAGGCCGCTTATTTATCGCACTAGTGATATACCCCTGCTTCGCATGGACTTATAGGACACAAACAGTATTTATCTATTTTGGTCTAAGATCCTGCCATGCAACGACCTTCACCGAGACGTTTATTGAATGAAACTTATTTTATATGTTTGTAATAGACTATTATGGCTAAAAATTGTAATTACTCCGTCTTTTAGCTTATACAAAAATAAAAGATACGTATTTTTTATTTGTAAATTAGACTAAAATTACAAAGTTATAGCCCGTTGAAATTACGCTACGCGTGACGTCACTCGGTGAGGCATTTTTACGGGAGCGAGTGACGTCAAAGACTCGCACTCTTAACTTATGATGCCTTGTATCTTTGCTATTGTTATACGACTAATTACAATTTTTAGCCATAATAGCCTATTAAATATGTCAATAAAATATGCATAGGGTTGCCGATCAAATTTTGGTCCAGGGTATGTTTTTGCTGGATGGTGGAGAACGGGATGGAGAAATGTGGCGCGAATTACAGGAGGCCAACGTTCAGCAGTGGAAGGACCAGGGCTGTTGATTAATTGATTGATTGAATTAATCAGACCGGTGCAAAATGCAAGTATCGATTTACCTGTTTATACCTGGCTACCCGATAGTTGTGACCGGAAAAGAATAGGCAGCATAACGTTTGCATATTCTATAGGATTCATACTTTCGGTTGGTAAAGAATTTATCTAATAATCAAACCGGTGAAATGTTGAACCATGCCATGCTTATCCCGAACCAAAATTTGATCGGTAACCAATATGCATTATATTTATTGACATATTTCATTACATATAAAATAAGTTTCGTCCATTAACGTCTTAGACACTATGATAACTAACAACTCTATGCCATATAAGCATTTACGATGGCAATCGGCACTCAATGAGGGCTATCGCATGTGGATTCGCCACCAGAGGTGCTAGTGTAGCGTGAGGTCTCCGAAATGTCAAATTACATTGGTTCTGTGGGTTAAACGAGTTTATTTACATTAAATAATTTTGTGCAATAATGGCACAGCCGGCGTTAATTTTGGAAAATATGAGACACGGATCAATGATTGTCTGCGTTTTAAAAGCGGAGCCGAGAAAACGAGGTGTAAAGTTTAGCGGTCTGAAAGAAAAGCTAGTTCACTGGTTTTGGTTTGTTTATTAAACGCTGTGATTAAACGTTAACAAACAGTTTTGCCTTTCGGAAACTTATCTATCTTGGTTATCGAACAAACTGTTTTAGCACATGCATAAAAGACCTTAACAGCTATGTCCGAGGACCTCACTGTACAGTGGCGCCCTCTGGTGAACACAAAAACGGTAGCCCTCATTGCTGTCCATGAATAGGTTTTATTTGCCGTCTCCGCTTAATCAAAAGATTTGCATGAACAAGACCACGTGTCTGTTCGGTAAACAATGTCATGTTTGGACAAACAGACAGTGACGCGAGAGTTGAATGCCAATGAGGTGACTCAAGCGAGATGTGACGGTGATAATGCTTTTGTTGGTGACTTTGAAATCATGGCCCAATCGCTTAAGTAAAGATAATCTCTATCATTAAGGCACAACATATCTAAACCGTACCTGAAGGTTGTCTGGAAGAGATCGCTTATTAGCGATAAGACCTTATTAGTAATGTATATTATATTGTATATGTTTATGTTTAAAACCTATGTATTTATTATATCTGTATTTGAAAATGAAAAAATGAAAATATTTATTGCAAAAACAAACATCGGCAATAACTAAAGTGGGGATTGACTCCTTCTAGTAAGTACAAAAGCACCTGTGACAGAAGGAGCCACTCTTCCATATTAAAATTTAAATTTATCATAAATTAAAATTTATTTGCTTTTACTATACTTATTTCTAATAAATTAAATACAAATCCAAAAGAGAAAAAATAAAATGTAAAATGTGTGTTACTCTCTCTCTCTGTGTGTGTGTGTGTGTATGTGTTTGTGTGTATATCAAGCCTCATATCGAAGTGCTGGTTGGAAGAAAGATTGACATGCAAATTACTCGTGAATTTATTTTCAGACATAAATGTTTTTTTTTTTCAACCCTTTGTGTGCGAATCCGACTCGCACTTGGCCGGTTTCAACAACAAACATTCATCAACTGTTAGTTTTTTCTTCGCTACCGAATTAGGAATCGATTTCAAACGAAAGTTGTTATTGTGTAACCTTTCGTAATGACCAGTAATGCGATTATGCGAAGTGATCGTAATATTTTGTGTTAAGACATTTTATGGTCAGTAAAAATTCATTCCCTAATGAGTACTTGTAATAACTGTGAATGTAACTGAAAGTATACTTAATAAATAAATAAATAAATAACCCAAGACATGCCACGCTGGGCCACAGAGCCATCTAGCCCCAAACTAAGCCGAAGCTTGTACTATGGGTACTAGACAACTGATAAACATACTTAGATACATTTTTTTTTGTAAATAAATACATGTTATACATAGAAAACACCCAGACCAATACAAACAGACATGTTCATGCACACAAATGTTTCTAATGTGTGGGGATCGAACCCACGACCCTTGGCTCAGAAGGCAGAGGTCACTACCAATTGAGCCACCGAGCCAGTCAATACTTATTGACCAACAGTTGGTTCAGTGGTAATGAACGCTGCCTCAGACACAGCGGCCATGCATTCGATCCCCGCACAGTACAAACATTTGTGTGCATGAACATGTCTGTTTGCATTGGTAATTTACAACATATTATTAAGTAGTGTTAGATGAGAATAATCAACCACTAAGCACAGCACGATATGCACACTACGATTATGGGTATATCCTCCAGAAGTTTGCTCTAATTGGCGAACAACTGGAGAGGCCTATGTCCAGCAGTGGAGTGCAATAGGCTGTTGATAATGATGATGATGACGCACAGAACTATTCGCCACGTTCAGAAGTCACCGCACATCATTGACAGTTGACGTTTGACGTTACGGTGACACTGACAGCTGTCATCGAGTTCCCGCCGATTATTGCTTCTTGGTCTTAGATACATACAACGATCTTCACCGAGACGTTTATTGGATGAAACTTATTTTAACCGTCTCTCTTTGTAGTCTCTGGTTGAATTTGTGTTTGTAATTGGATTATGTAAGTAAATACTTTCAGATTATGAAACAGTTTTACAGAATACTTATGATATCTGGGGGTCTTGGCTACATTTTACATGAAAATGTTTTTGGGAGGATTCTTTATACACTAGATATATAGAATTGACTAAAAACTAAGTACGAGATTGATTACCCTAAATCTTAGGGTTGGGCCGGCATGGCGGTGGCAACTGACCAGTAACTTGCCCGTTGTCACAGCAACTCGGGCTTCTCTTTCGCTTTCCATCAGGCGTAGGGAAGCCATTATGTCGAGTACAATAAAAAAAAACTTTTACCATTAAAAAAACCTCTCCCGTTACATCCTCAACATGAAACCACGTTGTTATTATAAAAAACAAAGATTTTAATAGTCCCCCATTCATTGAGCGTCTGTGGTCGAGCGGGCTTCCATTGTGGTGGGAGCATCGACCTTCCTCAATGGTGGGTTGACCACGCTCGTGGTCGACGATCGCTGTAGCAGATTGTAACCAAATGGTGTCATTTATAAGGCTTCCGCGGTGAAATATAGCTTACTGGTGTGTTTTTAAGCGACAGGCGACAGACAAGCAAGTGTGATGCCTGATGGTAAGCAGTCCACACCTGCCATCATCATCATCAGCCTGTATCAGTCCACTGCTGGACACAGGCCTCTCCCAACGTTCGCCACCTTGTCCGATCCCGGGCTTCTTCCACGCAGCACTTGCCAGCCGTCCTGCGCAAATCGTCACTCCACCTGGCCTGAGCGCGTCCTGCACTACGTTTGCCGAGACGCGGTCTCCACTCCAGAACTCGTTTACCCCCAACGGTTATCGGTTCTGCGGCTGATATGGCCAGCCCACTGCCACTTCAGCTTACTGATCCGGTGAGCTATGTCGGTGACTTTGGTTCTTTGCCGGATCACCGCATTTCGGGTCCGATCAGGCAGTCGACACCGCCCATGGACACCCGCAACTCAAATCGAGTTCTGGGGTCGCTGCCGGCCTTTTAAATAGGAGTACGCTCGTTTCTAGAAGGTTCCCAAGTCGTAGCTATTCGGAAAGACTGACGCACTGGCTCACACATTTTACCACTTTAAAAGAGTTTCTCGCGCAAATTATTCAGGTTAGAAAAAAAATGATGTTAGAAACCTCAAAATAATAAATAATAATAAATAATAATAAATCTTTATTTTCTCTCACACAAATCACAGTTGCATAATACTATTAACTACTTAGTATACTAAGAGTTACAATTATTAATACCTGGCGTGTGAGAGACTGGAGCCTGAAATAGGTTTCCAAGAAAACCCGTAGTACAGGTCTCCAGTGCTCCAACCCGAAGTCAATCACGTGAGTGTTCAGTGCAACATATGTTCGTGTTATTTGCGAGTCATGCTACCTGATGTGCTGATGTTCATGGGACTTATTGGTGCTATAATGTATGCATGCCATTAGTAGGTAATGAATAGTGATGAATAATATTAGTCATAAATAAATAAAGTAAATTTCCCTCTCAATTCAATAAAATTAAATAGAACAAATTAAAGAATATAAAAACAAACACATAAATAAATCAAAATCATTTTAAAATACCTATTTTGAGTTTCAGTTCTATGTATGGGGAACCCCAATAATTTTGGATTTTTTCTGATTTTATTTTAAAATCTTAATGCGGTTTATTGAATACATCTACGTACCAAATTTCAATAATGTAGCTCTTATAGTTTCGGAATAAACTGGCTGTGACATACGGACGGACAGACAGACAGACACGACGAATCTATAAGGGTCCCGCTTTTGCCATTTTGGCTACGGAACCCTAAAAAACATAGCATTAGAACATATTCACCTACAGACTAGGCATGTAAAGTATTCGCAGTTGTAGGTACCATTACACAACAGACGCGGGGTCGTTGTTCTAATGACAATGACACAGCGATGGCCGCGGAGTCTGCGCACTGAACGCTGCGCGTGCGTCGATGCTGTCACATAAGCGTTTCATACGGTTTGTGATTAGCTAAGGATGGGTAGTTTTTAGGGTTCCGTAGCCAAAATGGCAAAAACGGGACCCTTATAGATTCGTCATGTCTGTCTGTCTGTCCGTCCGTATGTCACAGCCAGTTTATTCCGAAACTATAAGAGCTACATTATTGAAATTTGGTACGTAGATGTATTCTGTTATCCGCATTTAGATTTTAAAGTAAAATCAGAAAAAAATCCAAAATTTTTGGGGTTCCCCATACATGGAACTGAAACTCAAAAATTTTTTTTTCATCAAACCCATACGTGTGGGGTATCTATCGATAGGTATTTGAAAATGATATTGAGGTTTCTAACATCATTTTTTTCTCAGATGAATAGTTTGCGCGAGAGACTCTTCCAAAGTGGTAAAATGCGTGTCGTCCCCCCCCCTCCCCCCCCCCGTAACTTCTAAAATATGGGCACTACAAAACTGAAAAAAATATATGATGTGTATTACTATGTAAACTACTAACGAAATTAGTTTTAATGAAATCTAGACAGTAGTTTTTTTTTAAACATCATATATCATCACCGTATTGGTGGTACGGAACCCTACGTGCGCGAGTCCGACTCGCACTTGGCCGGTTTTTTATGATAGAGGCGGCAAGCGGGCCTGAAGGTGACCTGATGGTAAGTGAACACTGCAGCCCATAGACACCGCAACACCAGGACGGATCGCTTCATCACCAGCCTATTGCACTCCACTGCTGGACATAGGCCTCTCCAGTTGCTCGCCACTCAGGGCAAACATCTGGAGGATATGCCCATAATCGCCACCCTGGGCAGGCGGGTTGGCGATCGCAGGACGTAGCTTCTCTCTCCGATGACGCTGCTGCCCGTCATCGGCCTGTGATATTCGGTATTCGGATCGCTTCGATAGTAAAAAATAAACTCATTTTCTCAAACATTTTTATTCTTTATTGGTCCTTTTTTGTTTTGGGTCTTCCTAAAAGTCTCATATTTACCTATTTGTTTGTAGCACACTACCTTCTTACTGTTTCTGCTTAGCCCAATGGTTGACTGGTAGAGAACGCCTACGCGGCATTAAGTCCGCCTTTTGTACAAACTTTATGTACAATAAAGATTAAATAAATAAATAAAACTCTTTTGATGTACGCGTTTGTCCAATATTCATTTAAACATCAACTCGCATTACAAATGGTAATTAGTACAAAGTCTTGGACGCGTAGCTACAAAATATCAAATAAATCACTCGACCGCGAGTCTGCGCAGGCGCCGGACATTGTAAACTTGCCAACGGATTACTTCATCTGACAGTTGACTGGCGTGACAGTTTATCTTTCAGAGGGATCTGTCAATCTGACGTTTAACATACATTTTATCATTGACCGGCTCGGTGGCTCATTTGTAGTGACCCCTGCCTTCCGAGTTCGATTCCCGCACAGTACAAACATTTGTGTTCATGAACATGTCTGTTTGTATTGGTCTGGGTGATTGCTATGTATAATATGTCTTATTTACAAAAAAGTATCTAAGTAAGTTAATCAGTTGTCTAGTACCCATAGTACATGCTTCGGCTTAGTTTGGGGCTAGATGGCGATGTGTGGCCCAGCGTGGCATGTCTTGGGTTATTTATTTATTTATTCAGTAGCTAAATGATATTGATTTTCTAATTGGTTGAGGCCTAAGGCCAGCTGTGGACATTTACAGGCTGTGTTGATGACCCATAGACAAACGGAGGAGAGGTTTTAAGAGAGGTAGGGCATAGCGAATCTTCGCTCGAATTGAGCCGCCCGTCCGGGGAAGGACCTCCACCCTATAGAATACCGCAGCCAAATGACCTCCGGGTCGTGTTTCTGCCGGTGAGTAGGGTTTCCGCAGCTCGTGGGGGGTTAGGGTTGGGCCGGCATGGCGGTGAAGACGAAAATGCTGCATTGAAAGTCACTAATTAACCAATCAAACATGTGGGAGACGGCGAGTGTTGCCAAAACAATGAATTTATAAATATGACGCCTTTAATCAAAATAATTGATCGGAGGCCAAAGTGTGACGTAGTGATGACGTAACCACGTTTGCGATTAGTTAAATTTTTTATAAGCGGTATTATGATTCTTTGCAGGTAAATTTCTTGACTTCTTTCTTTATTATTTACTAGCTGCAACACGCGGCTTTGCCTGCGTGAACATCGGTTTGTAATGAAGAACTTTATAAATAAAATAAATAAAAATAAAATAAAAATTGTTTATTTCAGGCACATGCCCATATTAAATAATAATAAAAATTACAAATTACAATCAATGTCAATTATGCTAAAATATTTTCAAAAATATATTTATGTATCTTATCATCATGTACGTGTTTACTACTACTAACTAATACTACCAAGGTATTCCTGCCTATCGTAGGAGAGGACCAGGTGTCCAGGGCCCCGAGGTTATTGGGGCCCCAGATCCCGCTGAAGCCTTTTCCACAATTAAAGCAGTAACCACAATTAAAGTAAAAGTTTCTTTGACATGGCTATTTATTGAATACTTAGGAAGGCCCCGAAGTAGTTTCGGCCCGGGGTCCCACAAATTCAAGATCGATGCAATCCGCGGATGCCTTGTCTATGCGACGAAAAAAAAAGCGTCTATAGCCCCAACTGAACAGGTTGCCCTGACGACCAATTTCTTGTATAATGGACAATAGTAAAGACAACATATTATACAACATCTAAACAGATCCATCACTACAAACCACTAAACGCGCTTTTAATCGGCCGCGTATGCGCGGGCGCAGGATCCACACGCGACTTGCGCAGAACAATGGCCGATGAAAAACTGGGGGACGCAGGGCTGCCAACCGCGCGCAGGAGGTGTGTCTTTTTTGGGAGTCTTTTCATCAGTAGAGGGCGAACAATGACTGTCAAATAATGGTCAATGATTATTTTATTTTATTTTTATTTTATTTATTAGGAATAACAAACAGTTATACATTATAATATACTTATTATGATAAATACTAATTAAACTTATGAATCAAATGTACAACCAACAGCGTTATCCACCGATTAAGTATAAAAAAATAGTGTAAGTTACAATCAATTCTTTTTGCTTACATAATTTAAAACTTATGACGTTAAGAACATGTTTATGGATAAGAATTACGACACACAACGACGTTATTCTAATGACTGGAGAGAGTCTATGACTAGCTTTTTAAAGGAACCGGGACTAATACAGAAATCACTTTTCTTCACGCTACAATCAATAGGAGCAGAGCAGTGGCGGGAAGTGTTGGGAAAACGGGCGAAATTTTTATCTGCATGTTTGATTGCGCATCACGCGAAAACTAATGCATGGAACTAAATGCGGTTTTCAGCAATTATTAATAGAGGTCTTATTTAAAATTTAGGTACCATTTTATGGAAGTCCGTTATTTTTGAAATCCGATATCTAAGCGTGCGACGCCGCCGGCACAGCGTAAACTTATAAAGGAGTTACCGGCAGCCCTACGCATCGGGCGGAAGGTCGGCCCACGTCTGCTCCATCGATTAGCGTTACGATCTGTCGACTAGAGACGACATACGAGTAGCTACGTGTACACAGAGACAATGAACAGCCATTATAATTATTGTGTACAACTGAAAAATTACATTCATAAAATTATTTTTTTATAGTAGCACGGCATAATGGCTTCTCCGCGCCTGATGGAAAGCGAAAGAGAAACCCAAGTCACTGCGACAGCGGGCAAGCAACCGATTGGTCACCTGTCAGCTGTCGCCGCCATGCCGGCCCATGAGGTGCTTCTTCACGCCCCGCTTAAAGGATCCCATATCAAAGGAGGGAGGAAACACATGTCCTGGCAATGAGTTCCACATTTTAACGACGCGGCAAAGATAGGACCTGTCAGTTGCCACCGCCATGCTGGCCGAGCTCCGGAAACCCTACTCACCGGCAGAAACACGACCCGGAGGTCATTTGGCTGCGGTATTCTATAGGGTGGTGGTCCTTCCACGGACGGGCAGCTCAATTCGAGCGAAGATTCGGTATACCCTACCTCTTTTCAACCTACCTAGTGATATTGTCCATCTCCGTACTATGATTCGTTTCTCTCGTCAAATCATAGTGCATTCTGAATCTAGTAATGTCACCGGAAAATAGCAAGAATCGTACGTTGATCAATTTCCTAGGTAGTTGATTAACTTCCTGAAAATAATAAACGGCAGTTAAAATGTATTATTTAACGTATGTATTTTAGTAAATTGATCATTTTACGGGGGTCTTGCCGTAAAATCATCCGACGAAGGTGAGGTGAACGTTGATTGGTTCAATGGCCCACGTGGCGTTATCCGGCAACCAATCAGGGAACAGTGTATTAAGTTACGGGTAATAGTGCACCGTTAAATAGTACATTGAGCAACGATTGGCCCATTTGAGGACGATTTTACTTGTGTCAAAATCGTAAATTATTAAATGACTGCCAGGCTACCGTAAGCTGATCAACTAACTGAAATCTATTGCGTTAAATCGGTTAAATAATACATTTGTAGCGACACGTAGCGACACCTATCTCCACACCGCTACAACAACCTCCACGTCGCTACAATATGCAAGTTCCGCCAGCTAACAACAGATGGCGGAATAAAATGGAAAAAGTGTACAGAATCCTACAACGCGCAAACGAAGTTTTCATCACGACTCGCTATATATACGAAAAACCAAGATGGTCCATCGGACCGCGGTCCCCGAGCACGATCACCTAGCTCGGCGGAAGTACTTCCACTTTTCGTAGGGACAAGTCTGTTCCTACACATTTCAACTACCGTTTGTTATATTCCGAAAGATAAATCAACTACCTAGGAAATTGATCAACTTACGATTCTTGCTATTTTCCGGTGACAGTAATAAAGTTTAACAATTTATTAGCTCAAACATACTCATTATAACTTTGCAGAAACCAATTACAAATTATATTTTACTAGCTGCGCCCCGCGGTGTTACCCGCGTTATAGTTTACCCGCAATATTTCCCGTTCCCGTGGAAATTTCGGGAATTCCTTTCTTAGTGCACCTCTACGGTACCTAAGCTACGTTCCTGCCAAATTTCAAGTGCCTACGTTTAGCCGTTTAGACAGGGCGTTGATATGTCAGTCAGTCAGTTTCTCCTTTTATATATTTAATATATAAGATGTGAGACCGTTTTAGATTCAGACTGCGTCGCATATTATTCAGAACGTTTTCCTGACTGAAATTCAGCCAGATCTCTATAACTAACCAATCATTTATGTATGTATTCATATCATAAAGATGTAAGGGTCCTTATCGTCTTTTCGCTCCAAGCCAACCTCACCTGCCCGTGGTGCATCCTGCCGAATAACAAACGAGGCGCTGGCGACAGACTGGTGGCGGTAAAACCATTACGATTGAAGGCGTAGCTAAATACCACAGACCGATGACGGGCAGCAGCGTCACCGGAGCGAGAAACTACGCCCTGCGATCGCCATCTCGCCTGCCCAGCGTGGCGATTATGGGTATATCCTCCAGATGTTTGCCCTAAGTGGTGAACAACTGGAGAGGCCTAGTTTTCAATCGTGATGGTTTTTAAAAACATCCCGAGACACATTTGGCACAATGGCGCTTATATTCCTTTGCCGTAAACAAAAGAAAAAAGATATTTATAAGACTTTCTTCACTTCATTCATTACGTATTTTCGTCTGTTCTCGCGGCCAGTTCATTCAAGCAAGACTACATAAAACCATTTAACAAAATAAAAATCCAAATAAAAATTCCATTTTCTATTCACGTTGCATTTGAAACTTTAAATAAGAAAACATAACGTCGATTTTCCCTTACGTGAAAATGTGTTACAATTTTCAATTGACAAATCGTCCACTACAATTAACGCAATCAAATATTAACCTTATTTCAATAGCAATAGAAGTGAATCCGTATGCTTTCTTATAAAGTGTAAAGACTGATCTTTCTAAATCGAATATCGAACAATCAATGTCTATACTGAAGAATTTTGAACTCTATCACTTGTAAATAAAGTTGATAATTAAGCGAATAGGCAATAAGTTTATATTATGGTTAAGAAAAACAAACTTCAATTGAATTTGTTTACGAGAACCATAGAGCTTATGTAAGCATCCATAGACTATAAATTGTTTTACGAGTCTATGGAATAGTTGATACTATGCAGATCGGTGTCCCGTGGGTTACAAATATTTATATTAACAATTTACTGTTTATTTAAATAATGCTAGTATGTAGAATATTCGTAAGAGATTAACCAAATTGTAGTAGTAATTTTAAGTCGATGAAATTACATTCATCATCATCATCCTATTACAGTCCACTGCTGGACATAGGCCTTTCCAGTTGTTCGCCACTTAGAGCAAACATCTGGAGGATATACTCATAATCGCCACGCTTGGCAGGCGGGTTGGCGATCGCAGGGCGTAGCTTCTTGCTCCGGTGACGCTGCTGCCCGTCATCGGTCTGTGGTATTTAGTTACGCCTTCAATTGTGATGGTTATACCGCCACCAGTCGGTTGCCAGCGCCTCGTTTGTTATTCGGCAGGATGCACCACATGCAGGTGAGGTTGGCTTGGAGCGAAAAGATGATGGGTCGCTCCCTTACATCCCCATATATAGTATAGTATGGAAGTATGGATTGAATACGCTCGTTTCTTGAAGGTACCCAAGTCGTAGCTGTTCGGAAAGACTTCCATTCCCGACCCCCAGTAACCACAACTCTAAAAGCTCAACATAAACCAGTCATAATTAAGAATAGCCGCCACTTATGACGCGATCCGGAATTAATGGACGCATCAGAAATATCTCCGGACTGAAATAAACTGGAAGAATCAATCTGTGCGCGGTTGAGTGATGGTCTGTGTGAGCGAGTGTTTCGCGTCTGGGCGTTATGGGATATTGAGAAATAATTAGTCGCTTGAAGAAAAGCACAGGCGCGATCACGATCGTAGCAGCCCACCAAAAAAATTGAGATCGCCTTAAAAAATATTCTTTCATTAAAATGTCAATGCCTTTATAAATTTTAAGGTCCAAAAAAATCTTAAGACTCCTTCAATCACTATTCTATTTGGCACAAGATTAAAATAAATAAAATAAAATAGTTTATTTCTGCAAATAGATTCACTAGTAATACTTTTGCACGTCAAACTTTTTCCTACTAACACTTCGACGCGTAGCCTGCCGAGAAGAAGTGCCGCAACAAACTCGACAGTTAGCCTTTTTAAAAATATATAATACAATAATATCGTTTTAAAAAGCGCAAGGACTGCATCAAACACTCTGTGACATGCATTTCAATATCTTAAATATCTTATTTAATACATGAATATCTATAAGTATAATAATTAACATTATTTAAACACTATCTGAAGTAGTAAAATTATTGAAAAGGTTAATTATGAAAATATGAAAAACTGCCCAGTAAAAACCAAGTAAAAATTACATTTTATTTCGGTAAAGAAAGGTCTTACTATAAATAATGTACAATCTTGCAGAACTGTTGTGAGGTGCATTACCTGAAACAATAAATAAAATCATTATAATCATGGCATGCAGGTAGATGTTATGACGTAGGCATCCGCTAAGAAAGGATTTTGATTGAACAATTGTACCCCCAAGGGGATGAAATAGGGGATGAAACTGTACGCGGACGAAGCCGCGGCCACGCTGTCAGTAAAATTTTGAATTATAGAATGAGGGTTGTCCGAAAAAAGAAACCAGATGGCGCCTGATAAAAGGCAGGTCCAACTGTTACGTGATTGGCCGTTTATTTTGACATTTACATAACAACGGACCACTCGCAGGATAGTTGGACCTGCCTTTTAAGTGGTGCCATCTGGTGGAATTCTCTTTTCAGAAAAATCATCACTTTATAATGAGTATAAATATTTATAGTATAAAACAATGTTTTCGTTAAAAATGTTATACTAATATGTGTTCAAATTTCAAAAAGACGCAAATTACTAGCATTTTGACAGCTGTCATTTTAATCATGTAACGTTTTATGGGGTAAACGAGTTCTGGAGTGGAGACCGCGTCTCGGCAAATGTAGTGTAGGACGCGCTCAGGCCAGGTGGAGTGACGATTTGCGCAGGACGGCTGGCAAGTGCTGGATGCGAGAGGCCCGGGACCGATCGAAGTGGCGAGCATTGGGAGAGGCCTATGTCCAGTAGTGGACTGATGATGATGACGTTTTATGGACTATAATTTGCTTCAGTAGTAGGTACTTTGCCCTGTAATTTACACCCTTTGGCCTACACTACACTCTTTGACAAGGCGTTGTCTTAAAAAGTCAAAGTCCCAATACTCTTCTAGACGTTACCCCCCGACTCCGCTCGTTACTCATTCAATTCCGACCAAAACAACAAGTAACGTAAACAAATAAAAAGTATTTTGTGTCGGATTGTTCTGAATAGGGCTGGCGATGGAAGGAAATTCTATTAAAATTAGATTTTTTAAATAATATACATATATTTATATTTTTCTAAATGACTACAATGATGGCCAGGCCGGCCTTGTCATCATCACCGGACTGTTGGGGGAGCGGAAGGCTCTCATCTAATAATAATAACTAAGACATGCCACTCTGGGCCACACATCGCCACCTAGCCCCAAACTAAGCCGAAGCTTGTACTATGGGTACTAGACAACAGATAAACTTACTTCATCTTCTTCTTAATGTTATAACAATATGAAACAACTCTGTAGCTACTAAAGAAATTTGTCACTGTTTGTTTACCTAAATAAATGAAAAAAAAAACACTTTTTTTGGAATTAAATACATATCATACATATAAAACACCCAGACTAATTCAATTCAAATTATTTATTTCAGAAAAAGTATTCCATAATATAAAAGAAAGTACAATACAAACAGACATGAACACAAATGTTTGTACTGTGTGGGAGTTGAACCCACGACCCTTGACTCAGAAGACAGAGGCCACTACCAAATGAGCCATTGAGCCAGTCAATACTTTTGCATCATCATCTATTTTGGTCTATAATCTTTATGACTAGTTACAAAGTAACTATTAAAAAAAAATTAAACCGACTTAAAAAAAAAACACAAACGACCAAAACTAAAAAGCGATAAATAACGTAAGTAATTCTATCCTTAATACATAATTATTTAAATATTACAATTATCACTTATTTTTGAAGTCGGTGCCAGCTCTCGGTACCTAACGTAGACTGTTGTTGTATGACGCGCGCGGCCGGCAAATCCACACGACAATACACATTTATTTGTTTGGCTGGCACCGACTTCAAAAATAAGTGATAATTGTAATATTTAAATAATTATGTATTAAGGATAGAATTACTTACGTTATTTATCGCTTTTTAGTTTTGGTCGTTTGTGTTTTTTTTGAAGTCGGTTTAATTTTTTTTTTAAAAATAATTTTATTTCACTATTTTTAGTTGCGTTAATGTGCTGTGACCTTGAGTAAAGGCTAATTAATGTCCTTAAGAGTTTTACTTAAGAATGAAAAATTTTGCTTTAAGTCAAGTGAAGACTTTGCGATCTAGAATCAAGCATATCACTTACCAAATCACCTGCCCTATTAGCCCTGCATAAGTACATACTACTACCTAGTTTAATATCGACCAATGTCAGTACTGTTCCCTAACTCCTAACCGTTAAGGAGTTCTGTGGCTTCATCATCAGCACCAGATGTTGACGCCCGGAAGCATATACCTGAGTAAAATATGATTACGTAACAAAAACACCATATGAGCATACAACTTTCGGTTGTTGCCCTCAATTTTTTCCAGGATCCCATCATCAGATCCTGACTTGGTGATAATGGGACCACCTCGGAAGTGTCCTCTGTCGAACTGTCGAAAAATTTTTGAAATCCATCCATAATTGACGGAAATATCGGTGAACATACATAAAAAAAAAAAAAAAAAAAATATTATACATACAGACGAATTGAGAACCTCCTCCTTTTTTCGAAGTCGGTTAAAAATAAAGACGTAGTTATTGTTGCTTAAAAGTTTCCATACCATAAAAATGTTTAAATATAAACCCACTCCTCATTTCGCGTTGTCGGTCAAAGATACGAGAGATACCCCTAGCTTTATAACAATGGGCTTGTAGAAAAAATTAAAACGAAGCGACCTGAATACTGCCGTCGATGGTCGGCACAGTACAGCGGGGACGGTGACAGAATACCTGTCATCATCATCATCAGCCTATTGCAGTCCACTGCTGGACATAGGCCTCTCCAGTTGTTCGCCACTTAGGGCAAACATCTGGAGGATATACCCATAATCGCCACGCTGGGCAGGCGGGTTGGGTATCGCAGGGCGTAGCTTCTCGCTCCGGTGACGCTGCTGCCCGTCATCGGTCTGTGGTATTTAGCTACGCCTTCAAATTGTGATGGTTATACCGCCACCAGTCGGTTGCCAGCGCCTCGTTTGTTATTCGGCAGGATGCATCACGGGCAGGTGAGGTTGGCTTGGAGCGAAAAGATGATGGGTCGCTCCCTTACATCCCAAAATACATGTCACATCGGTCAAATAATAACAAAATGGCTGCCTGATGTCAAGAGAGGTAGGGCTAGCGAATCTTCGCTCGAATTGAGCCGCCCGTCCGGCGAAGGACCTCCACCCTATAGAATACCGCAGCCAAATGACCGGATCGTGTTTCTGCCGGTGAGTAGGGTTTCCGGAGCTCGTGGGGGGTTAGGGGCCGGCATGGCGGTGGTAACGTACAAGTAACTGACCAGTTACTTGCGCGTTGTCACAGCGACTTCTCTTTCGCTTTCCATCAGGTGTAGGGAAGCCATTATGTCAAGCTACAATAAAAAAAAATTTTTTAGGTATTATTTACAAAACTGGTTTACTGTTCAAACCACCCTTCAGTATGCCGGCGCTTCCCCTCGCCAACCGCCCTGAACTAGTTTCGACCGGTATCCGTTTCCGAAATAATTGTATTCTTCAAATGCCCACCAATGGGGGCGCTTCAAAATGAAACATCGAATAGATGGCGTTTGGCGAGACGTTCAGCTATGCTGTGATTGGTCAATATCCATACTTCTATACTTATATTGTAAAATGGGAAAGTGTGTCTGTCTGTATGTTTGTCTTTCTTTCACGGCAAAACGGAGCGATGAATTGACGTGATTTTTAAGTGGAGATAGTTGAAGAGATGGAGAGTAACATAGTCTACTTTTTGCCCCTTTCTAACCCCCCATTTCGCTGAAATGGGAATGGAAATTTGTATAGAGTATTTCACAGATCGCCTGGGAACAGAAGTTAGCGGGAAAAATTGTATTGAACGCGTGCGAAGCCGGAGCGGGTTGCTAGTAATGTAAATTAACTTTGCAGGGAATTAAAAGGTTGTAAAATAAATACTAAAGTTATTATCAAAAATGTTCCAAAAACGTTCCCAAATCGACGTCCGCCTCGCCCGTCGGACGGAAACTTTCCAGTTCTTAGCCGGCGAGGTTTGTTCCAGACCCCGTTTTGTGTTCCGTTTTGTTCCGGGAGCTGTTTTTTGTTCCATCAATTTGGAATTGCTTCGCTAAAAGTTCCACTTGGTTATTAAAATGAAAGGTTCCATTTATTTCAGTTTTGTTCTTTACTGAAAAAGGGAGTTAGTTTGATGACATTTTGCGTTTTTACGCTTATCGGCAAATAATACATGCCAAGACATGCCACGCTGGGCCACACAGTGCCATCTAGACTCGAACTAAGCCGAAAATTCGATTCTGGGCTTTGCATCCAGCACTTGCCAGCCGTCCTGCTGGCCTGAGCGCGTCCTACATTACGTTTGCCGAGACGCGGTCTCCACTCCAGAACTCGTTCAACCCAACGGTTATCGGTTCTGCAGCTTATGTGGCCAGCCCACTGCCTTTTCAGCTTACTAATCCTAATTAATTCCTTAAAAACCGGCCAACCAACCGGTCCGTACCACTGATTGAATGAAAAAAATTAGGTAATTTGATTTATGATGTTTAAAAAAAAAGTACTGACTAGATTTCATTCAAACCAAATTTCGTTAGTAGTTTACATAGTAACACATCATGTATTTTAAAAGTTACGGGGGGGGGGGGGACGGGGGGGGGACACATTTTACCACTTTGGAAGAGTCTCTCGCGCAAACTATTCATCTGAGAAAAAAATGATGTTAGAAACCTCAATATCATTTTCAAATGCCTATCCATAGATACCCCACACGTATGGGTTTGATAAAAAAAAATATTTTTGAGTTTCAGTTCCATGTATGGGGAACCCCAAAAATTTTGGATTTTTTTCTGATTTTACTTTAAAATCTTAATGCGGTTAACAGCATACATCTACGTACCAAATTTCAATAATGTAGCTCTTATAGTTTCGAGAATAAACTGGCTGTGACATACGGACGGACAGACAGACAGACATGACGAATCTATAGGGGTCCCGTTTTTTGCCATTTTGGCTACGGAACCCTAAAAACTAAAGGTGAGTTATTCAACAACCAAAGTTCCAACTTAAATCGGTTTATACTCCATTAATCGCCTACCAAGTCCAACTTAGATTACTGCTTAATCGTATCAGCGTCGAAATAACGCAATTACAAGACCGGTGTAGACGCTAATTACTCTTCCCGCGAGATCAAATAAGCGGGGTCAGGAATAATATCTGTATAGTAATTGTCATGTATTCGCTCCAAGCCACCCTCACCTGCCCGTACATCCTGCTGGCGCTGGCAACCGACTGGTGGCGGTATAACCATCACGATTGAAGGCGTAGCTAAATACCACAGGCCGATGACGGGCAGCAGCGGCACCGGAGCGAGAGGCTACGCCCTGCGATCGCCATCCCGCCTGCCCAGCGTGGCGATTGTGGGTATATCCTCCAGATGTTGGCCCTAAGTGGCGAGCAGCTGGAGAGGCCTATGTCCAGCAGTGGACTGCAATAGGCTGATGATGTAAATGTCAGTGCCATGTCAAAATGAACCAATCGCGTAATAGTTGCGACCTGCCTTTTATGTGGCGCCATCTGTTGGACTTAATTTAAAAAAAAAACCTTTTTGCCGAACTTTTTTGTATTCGAACTTTTTAGACTGGTTCGATGGCTCATTTGGTAGTGACCTGACCTCTGCCTTTTGAGCCGAGGGTCGTGGGTTCGATTCGCGCACAGTACAAACATTTTTGTTCATGAACATATCTGTTTGTGTTGGTCTGGGTGTTTACGATGTATAATATGTATTTAACAATTTACAAAGAAAAAGTTTCTAAGTAAGCTTATAAGTTGTCTACCCATAGTTACCCATGGTGTAAGCTTCGCTTAGTTTGGGGCTAGATGGCCATGTGTGGCCCAGCGTGGCATGTCTTGGATTATTTATTTCATTTTTCAGAAAACCCTTTTTAACCGACTTCAAAAAGGAGGAGGTTCTCAATTTGTCTGTTTGTATGTATAAAAATTTTTTTGCCGAACTTTTCTGAATGCGAAGGAATGATTTCAACGATTTGATTGTGTCTAAATATTTCTATGTTGATGTTTTAAACAACACCATATTTGCTTAACTTCAAACAAGCTTTATTCAAGTTACAAGACTGGACAACAAAGAAAGGCAGGTACAGTGTCGGGTGTCGCGGCGTTGCCGCTCTTCGCAAACAAACCGGGGCGGCAACGGCGCGTGCGCAGGCGCAGGGACGCGCCCTACCCGTATACTAAATTAATAAGTTTAATTGTTATAGGATTATGTAGTTATTTCAAAAAAAAAACCTCTCTCTGCATGACCCAAGGGTTGACTGGTAGTGAATGCTCCTAGCATTAAGTTCGCCTTTTGTACCATTTTGTGCAATAAAGTTTAAATAAATAATAAGTGCATGTATGGAAAGGGGCAAAGGGTTAGCCCTTTTAAGCTCGGCGTTTCTTTGATCGCCACCGAACAATCGCCTTGATATAAACGGCAAAGAGCACACATAGACGTAACATCCCAGACCCCTGCCCCCTAAACCAAGGGTCGTGGGGTCGATTCCCACCCGGGACAAACTTTTTTTTTATGCGAGAGGCGGCGCGGCAGTCGTGCAAATGAGATGCCTGATGGTAAGCAGTCGACACCGCCCATGGCAACTCAAATCGAGTTCTGGGGTCGCTGCCGGCCTTTTAAATATGAATAATGCGATTGTTGCAACGCATGGGGTTGTTCAATTGTTCCTGTCGACCTAACTTTTGCCTACCATCAGTGGAGTGAGGTCATCCTGAAAACCCTTCTTATAAAAAAAAAAATACTCAGTCTGTAGTGATTATCCCTGCGTAAAGATAAAGAAAGGGTCTATTCCTATTAACTTTAGTAAGATTAATATTCTTGCCCTATTGACTTATGAAGCTCTAGAGGTCAGGGTTAGGGCCAATTTATTAAATTAGTTATAGTATAATCAATTTATTAAAGACTGACTCGGTGGCTCAATTGGTAGCAACCTCTGCCTTCTGAGCACTGGGTCGTGGGTTCGATTCCCGCACATTACAAACATTTGTGTTCATTAACATGTCTGTTTGTATTGGTCTGGGTGTTCTCTATGTATAATATGTATTTATTTACAAAAAAAAATGTATCTAAGTAAGTTTATCAGTTGTCTAGTAACCATAGTACAAGCTTCGGCTTAGTTTGGGGCTAGATGGCGCTTTGTGGCCTATCGTGGCATGTCTTGGGTTATTTATTTAAGGGAACCGACAGCGGTATCCGAGTTGCGAAGTTTTGGGCTGATTCTATTTGAGACAGAGAGATTTAATATCGAGAAATTCAATTATTATTTTTTTTTTGTCAATATTACTACATAATACAGTTGTTTCGTAAAATTTACCTACAAATAATTTCAATACAGATTTATACATCCATAATAAACCAATTAAATTACTGGCTACTTCCTCATTAATAATAAATATTCATAATAGTATACCTAAGAATAAAATTTTGTGTTCCATTTTGTTATATATTTGACGGATTGAGACGGATTTAATTCCTCGTCGTCCGCCATTACGTATTTTTATAATTAAAAATAAGTCAGTGCGCACATGCGGCGCGGTCGGCTCTCGAACATCAAGTGAAAATCTGGTTGACTGACAACTGTCACAATCAACTGACACTGACATTGCCCGAACTACTGACTTAAGGAGTGGCGGTCCGTTCAGAAACGATAATCGAATAAAATTGTATCCGATACTCACTGAATGACAGTTTTGTAGATGGCGCCCACAGGTGGCGCCCCAAGCGAGAACTCACATTCGAATTGTCAAATATGTACCCAGCCAACGCAACAGATGGCGTTAACATCGAAAATAATTCCATTCTGCGACACGGCCATTCTGACACCAGCGCGTTCTCGCGCGACTGTCGTCCTTTTGTAAACCATACTCACTAGAAGCGCAGAGCTTCCAAATCCGACCCGCGTCACCTGCACAAAGCTCGAACCTCTCAATGAAGACCTGCGTGAAGCGCGGAGCTTCCAACGCCTCACATGTTGCGTTATTGTTGCAAACGCGCTAAACGGCACTCACACGAAGCGCGGGGCTTCCAATGCACAATACAACTCTTGGTTCACATGAAGCGCGGAGCTTCCAATACACAATATTACTCGTAGTTCACATGAAGCGCGGAGCTTCCAATGCACAACATGACACATTCTTCCTATAAAGCGCGGGGCTTCCATTGTACAACTGTACGACTCAATGTTCACATGAAGCTCGGGGCTTCCAATGAACAACACGACACCTAGTTTACATGAAGCACGGAGCTTCCAATGTGTAACACCACAAATTGTTAACATGAAGCGCGGAGCTTCCAATGCGTAACACCACAAATTGTTCACATGAAGCGCGGAGCTTCCAATGTGTAACACCACAATTGATCACACGAAGCGCGGAGCTTCCAATGTGCAACATGACACTTGTTCACATGAAGCGCGGAGCTTCCAATGTGCAACAACACATTGTTCACATGAAGCGCGGAGCTTCCAATGTGCAACACGACACTTGTCCACATGAAGCGCGGAGCTTCCAATGTGCAACAGCACAAATTGCTCACACGAAGCGCGGAGCTTCCAATGTGCAACAGCACAGATTGTTCACATGAAGCGCGGAGCTTCCAATGTGCAACAGCACAGATTGTTCACATGAAGCGCGGAGCTTCCAATGTGCAACAGCACAGATTGTTCACATGAAGCGCGGAGCTTCCAATGTGCAACAGCACAGATTGTTCACATGAAGCGCGGAGCTTCAATGTGAACAGCAGCAAGATTGTTCACATGAAGCGCGGAGCTTCCAATGTGCAACAGCACAGATTGTTCACATGAAGCGCGGAGCTTCCAATGTGCAACAGCACACGTTGTTCACATGAAGCGCGGAGCTTCCAATGTGCAACAGGAAACTTGTTCACATGAAGCGCGGAGCTTCCAATGTGCAACAGCACAAATTGCTCACACGAAGCGCGGAGCTTCCAATGTACAACACGACACTTGTTCACATGAAGCGCGGAGCTTCCAATGTGCAACATAACACTTGTTCAC
>CM062105.1:6013229-6110941 GCA_031163375.1 Conogethes punctiferalis | reverse complement strand
ACCGCAGCCAAATGAGCTCCGGGTCGTGTTTCTATCGGTGAATATGGTTTGCGGAGCTCGTGGGGGTTAGGATTGGGCCGGCATGGCGGTGGCAACTGACAGGTAACTGACCAGTTACTTGCCCGTTGTCATAGCGACTCGGGCTTCTCTTTCGCTTTCCAACAGGCGTAGGGAAGCCTTTATGTCAAGCTAGTATAAAAAAAAGATTGGAGCCCTTGGGCACACAAGTCTTTAACATAGAAATTAACGGCCGTATTCACAAACGTTACTATGCGTCGCGGGAACGCACAGGTACCCAAAAACGTATAGGATTTTGGACACTGTGCGTCCGCGCGTCGCGTAGTAACGTTTGTGAATACGACCGTTAGATTGGGTATTTTATCTGGAATTGCAAATTATATCATCTATGTACTTATTCATCCCTTTGAAGAATTCCTTTAGTCTACCAGCCACAATGCAGTTACAAAAACAAAGAAAACTAATTCTAAAAATGTGTAACTCATTTCCTCGCACTTTCTCAGGTAGCACGCTCGACTAACCTGTGACAAAGAGCTAGATGTTATGGCTAACATCGATGGGCAATTGTCTTTGGCGAAAGCGGAACCGCTACTAGGCCGGTAAACGGTGACATTGGCTTAAAACACTAGAAAAACATGCTTTCCTTATTGTGGTCGAAGGCAAGACTTTTCTTCTGCAGTCCACTGCTGGACAAAGGTCTCTCCAGTTTACGCCACTTTGGGTAAACATCTGGAGATTACCCATAATCGCCACGCTGGGCATGCGGGTTGGCGATCGCAGGGCGTAGCTTCTCGCTCCAGTGACGCTGCTGACCGTCATCCGTAGTATTTAGCTACGCCTTCAATCGTAATGGTTATACTGCCACCAGTCGGTTGCCAGATCCTCGTTTGTAATTAATTCAGTAGGATGTACCACGGGCAGGTGAGGGTGGCTTGGAGTGAAAAGATGTAGCCCAATTTTTCTGGCAGCCTAAATACCACAGGCCGATGATGGGCAGCAGCGTCACCGGAGCGCGGAGCTAGCTACACCCTGCGATCGCCAACCCGCCTGCCCAGCGTGGTGATTATGGGTATATCCTTCAGATGTTTGCCCTAAGTGGTGAACAACTGGAGAGGCCTATGTCCAGCAGTGGACTGCATTAGGCTGATGATGAATTTTCATGATTCGCGATGACGTACGAACCTTGGAAGATAGTTTAATTAGTTACCTTAGATTCGATCTAACAAAAGCGTGTTAAAAATCATTTCAACTAAGTATTTTAGTACTTAATACTTCCATGGTATTTTCATATACCCCACGTCAACGCTTTTCGTAGACAGTCATTGATGAAAACCTCATCGCTCACACTCAGTCTGTGCTGTCACGATGACAGCTGTCAAAAGCACCCGCCGTTACGGATGAATGATTCGTGGCGAATGACAGTCCGAATCAATGTGTCGTTAAGTCTATACTCAAACGTGTTCATGTGTTATTAACGATCAGTTTGGTGGCGCTGTGGTCAAGGATTCAATCCCCACACAGTACGGACATTCAAAAAAGATAAGCAGACATGTCGATACATGTAGTTATACACCATTAACTATAATAGCACGACTTTGTCTAGATTTCATTACTTTTTAGAGATAAACAAGCAACTCCATCGAGACTTGGCTTGTTTTTAGGGTTCCGTAGCCAAAATGGCAAAAACGGGACTCTTATAGATTCGTCTCGTCATGTCTGTTTGTCCGTCCGTATGTCACAGCCAGTTTATTCCGAAACTATAAGAGTTACATTATTGAAATTTGGTACGTGGATGTATTCTGTTAACCGCATTAAGATTTTAAAATAAAATCAGAAAACAAATCCAAAATTTTCGGTGTTCCCCATAGTTACATAGAACTGAAACTCAAATTTTTTTTCATCATACGACCTATATGTGTGGGGTATCTATGGATAGGTATTTTAAAATGATGTTGAAGTTTCTAACATATTTTTTTTCTAAACTGAATAGTTTGCGCGAGAGACTCTTCCAAAGTGGTAAAATTTGTGTCTGTCAAGTTTTTTTATGCGGTTTTTTTATGGTTTACTGAAAAAAATACGTAAAACCAGGGTTTCAACCGCTTCTTCCCGTAAAAGTCAAAGGTAGAAAAAAGTATTCCAATAGCCGCTAAGCAGTCTCTTAAGCATCCATCTCCACCACTCATCTGAGTGGTTCTAAGCTGAAAGCTCTCTAGCTCTCACGCCACGCTTTTGTTCGACAGCAGCGGAGCGATCGGCTATCGACGTTGCGAGTTTGGCTGACGTTCAAGAATACTTAGAAATGGGTATTGTTTGGCAAAAATGTCTGTAGAATGGGGTTGTAGTTAGTACTAGGTATTGGCGTAGCTAACCAGGACCTGGACTGAACACTTTTTGCATTGTATAGCTTCTGAATTTTACTTTGTTAATGAATGATGTAATATGATTTAAGAGAGGTAGGGCATAGCGAATCTTCGCTCGAATTGAGCTGCCCGTCCGGGGAAGGACCTCGACCCTATAGAATACCGCAGTCAATTGACCTCCGGGTCGTGTTTCTGCCGGTGAGTAGGGTTTCCGGAACTCGTGGGGGGTTAGGGTGGGGCCGGCATGGCAGTGGCAACTGACAGGTAACTAAGCAGTTACTTGCCAGTTGTCACAGCGACTTGGGCTTCTCTTTCGCCTTCCATCAGACTTAGGGAAGCCATTATGTCGAGCAACTATGTATAAGAAAAAAAAAGGAATTTCAGCTTCCAATTCATACTTAAACTCAAAAGTATCATATCGTATGTTCATTATGGCAGACATAATAATACGTATTGCGTATTTAACTAAAAGCGACGCGCGCGCATCAATCTCGCGCGCCCGTGACGCAACGGCACAGTTTGTGCTGTGTCGTCTAAATAACCGGCCGCCATCTTGGTTCCGCTGTCAGGCGTAGGGCTGACGATAACCAGCGGACGACCTTTTTTTAACCGACTTCAAAAAAGAGGTTTTTTTGTATGTATTTTACTCGATGTTTCCAGGGTCAAAAATAATTATATTATATTTAGTACATATTTTAGATTATAGAAATATATTATACACGTATTTTTCCTTTTTTCATTTAAACAAAAAATAACAAAGATACAAGGCATAAAAATTTAGGAGTGGGGGTCTTTGACGTTACCACAGATTAATAAATAGTTACTACGTAAGTTACTTAGTGGAGAAAATACTCCCACTCTGTGACGTCACGCGTAATTTTAACGGGCTATATCTTTGGAATTTTTGGTCTAATTTAAAAATGAAAAAATACGAGTCTTTTATTTTTGAACAATCTAAAAGACGGACTAATTAATTTTTTTACGGAAACAGGCCTATTATGAATGGCTTTTAGTAATTCTTTTTTTGTTTGGTAGGCCATCATTCAGAGGTGGTCCCATATAAATTTTATCAAAATTGACACAGTGGCTTTTGAAAAAAACAACAAAAACCAAAAAAATATGGTATATATTGTGGCTGTAGTCTTGAAGTCGGTTTTTTTTAAATTATCAGATTATTTTACGTCAAGAATAAGAACAACTGGAGAGGCCTATGTCCAGCAGTGGACTGAAATACGCCGATGACGATGTATTTTTTGGCAGAAATGCGTTTTCCTGCGAAGGTATAGCTCGGGAAAAAAATATGGGTAGATATTAAAAATATTCCTGTATATTAAAAAAACATAACCCGGTAACGAATCGACAACCCTGCGTCGGCGCACGCACAGCATCCGCCGATCCATAGCGACAGCGCATAAAACTCGATCGATTTTATAGATCATTGATCCTAAAACATTAACAAGCAAAAAACCACCTTATCGCCTACTATATAAAATCAAAATTCACTTTCAAAGCGACCGTAAAAATCGATCATAAAATTCTATTCGTAGACAGCGAGACCACGTGTTTGCTATCTCGCTCGCACTCAGGAAGTGAGAGTGAGATGCAGGATAGTTTTTGTTAAACTTTAATGTACAGTCATCGGCCGTCCTTGTCATTTATTGTAGAATGAAAAGAGATAGATGTAGGTGTTGATTTAAACCAATTTTATGGATATGTTCTGTGTCAAAGATTAGGTAACGTTATACAGACTGGTTATAAGCACGGGTTAACTTTAAGCCGAGAAGCTAAAATTTCAAGAAATCCTCAGACGAATTTTACGATACCCACGGGAAAATATGGGGCTTTTCTGACACAATCAGGGACAGCCCTAGCTAGACAGATTCCCTTACAATCTCGCTAGATTGATTTATAATATAACGGTTTTTACAACTTCTGACACACTGCAAAGATTTACTTAGAAAATCTATACTTTAAATCTGTAGAGAGGTAAATTCTGTACATTAAATATATTTTCAAAATAACTATCAGGGGATGATAAGTGATCGATACTGATGCCAAAAATACAATTAGTAAAATTTTTGTCTGTCCTTCTGTATGTTCGTTATAGAAACAAAAACTACTAGACGGATTTTAACGAAACTTGGTACAATTATTCTTCAAACTCCTGGGCAGGTTAAAGTATATTTTTCATCACGCTACGGTCAATAGGAGCAGAGCAGTGAAGGGAAATGTTGGGAAAACGGGAGAAATTTTTATCTGTACAAAAATTACTGCATGGAATTTAATGCGGTTTTCACCAATGTGTTCCTAGAGGTTCAACTTAAAATTTAGGCACCACTTTATGGAAGTCCGTTATTTTTGAAACCCGATATCCAAGCGTGCTGGCACAGATAGTTTTCAATAATTACCGCCATAAAATAATAATAACCCAAGACATGCCACGCTGGGCCACACAGCGCCACCTAGCCCCAAACTAAGCCGAAGCTTGTACTATGAGTACTAGACAACTGATAAACAGACCAATACAAACAGACATGTTCATGAACACAAATGTTTGTACTGTGCGGGAATCGAACCCACGACCCTTGGCTCAGAGGGCAGAGGTCACTACCAAATGAGTCACCGAGCCTGTCATAAATATCGTTCCCATCTTCAACAATTAAATACGACAAGTAATACACCAAGACAGATAACAAAACGTTGAATTTTATAAGTTCCGACGTCCGTACCGATATTAAACGCGGCCATTTTTCAAGTCTTGCGCCGCTGCCAAGGAATTAGTGTGTCCCGATCGGATACAGTGTTACACTTGTCAAAACATTTGTATTAACTGAGATGACGGGGTTTTTGGGGATTTTGTTTCGTTTATTAATGAAAAAACGACCTTGGTGGTCCATTGTGTAATATATTTCAAAGATCAGTAGGTAGACAATATTAAAGTTATGCAATACTAGCTGTGCCGGCGGCGTCGCACGCGTGGATATCGGGTTTCAAAAATAACTGACTTCCATAAAACGGTACCTAAATTTTTCCATGCAGTAGTTTTCGCGTGATGCGCGATCAAACATACAGATAAAAATTTCTCCCAAATGGGAAAATTCCCAACACTTGCCATCACTGCTCTGCTCCTAATGATCGTAGCGTAATGAAAAGTATACTATAACCTGCCCAGGGGTATGAAGAATAATTGTACCAAGTTTCGTTAGAATTCGTCCAGTAGTTCTTTTCTATAACGAACACACAGACAGACAGACAGAGAAAAAATTTACTGATTGCATTTTTGGCATCGGTATCGATCACTTAACACCCCCTGATAGTTATTTTGAAAAAATATTTAATGTACAGAATTGACCTCCCTACAGATTTATTATAAGTATAGATAGATATAGATTACATTTAATTAAATCATAGTCCACATTGCATACCGTGGCAACCTATAATTAAGGTGACACTAAGCTGTTAATTTATATTTTCTGTAATGCTTATTATGTATTGGTGTTAATCTTGTTCGTTGTCGTAATAAATAAATATCAATGTTAGCTCCAAGGCCATTTAAGTGTTGTTAGAAAATGTCAAGTAGGCAGTTAACTCCCCGCCAAACGCACGCGACCCTTCTACGCCTCCCAGCTCTGTGTCTATAGATGCGCGCGCGCAATTATACTCGCCTCGTTTTTGCGACTCCTTGCTCGAGCAGCCGACTTACTCTACTGACTCCGAGTAACGTTTTGACTCACAAATCGAGTGTGATTGCTCAACTTGTATCAATAAATCACTAAATAGGGTAATGACTAGAATTAAATAACTGGTTGAGGTGGATTGTTGGTGAGACGATCGCATTGCGCGGGTTTTCGCTTTTGATTCGCACAAAGTGTCCTAATATTTTTTTTTATAGTAGCTTGACATAATGGCTTCCCTACGCCTGATGGAAAGCGAAAGAGAAGACCAAGTCGCTGTGACAACTGGCAAGTAACTGGTCAGTTACCTGTCAGTTGCCACTGCCATGCCGGCTCAACCCTAACCCCCCACGAGCTCTGGAAACCCTACTCACCGGCAGAAACACGACTCGGAGGTCATTTGGCTGCGGTATTCTATAGGGTGGAGGTCCTTCCCCGGACGGGCACAATAGGAATGTTTCCGTCCATATACAAAAAAAAAAAAAAAAGAGATGTTTCCAGGATCAATTTTTTTTTAGTTAGCCTTTGTTAACCCACTGCTGAGCGAAGGCCTCCCCTAAATCACTCCACAGCTCCCGATTGAGGGTCAAAATAATTACATTATAATAATATTTAGTCCGTATTTTAGATTATAAAAATATATTGGACACGTATTTTTCCTTTTTTCATTTAAACAGAAAATAACAAAGATACAAGGCATCAAAACCTAGCCTACTCGCTTATTTATTTATTTCATTCTATAGTATGTTACTCTTTACCTGATCATATATATGTTATCTCTTTTTTATATAAAATATGTAAACACATTATGTACTCGCATCACTTATCCATTTATTAATATAAATTCGTCCATGCATGTAGCGCTCCTCTGTTTAAGGTGTCACTGAAAACCAGCGTCGCGGCGCCCCCGCGCCACGACACATGCTGAGTGGCAGCCTATTTGGATGCATACCTTATTGTCCATGTAACTAGATTCAAGTGACCTACCAAATTGTAAATTTGCTCCAATAAATTTATTTTCATTTCATTTCATTTCATTTCATTTCATTTCATTTCATTTCATTTCATTTCATTTCATTTCATTTCATTTCATTTCATTTCATTTCATTTCATTTCATTTCATTTCATTTCATTTCATTTCATTTCATTTCATTTCATTTCAAAATGTAGGAGTGGGAGTCTTCGACGTCACTCAGTGGCGAAAAAACACCCACTCTTTGACGTCACGCTTGATTTTAACGGGCTAAATCTTTGCAATTATTGGTCTAATTTACAAATTAAAAAATACGTGTCTTTTATTTTGGACAATCTAAAAGACGGACTTATTACATTTTTTACGGTAACAGACCTATTGTCATAAAAATTTAAGAATAAGAATAAGAAAATTTTATTACAATTTTACAAAAATTTAAGAGAGTCAAGCCATCACAACACAATGCATTACTAGTATGAACGTTACAATACTAAATGTATGAAACCGAAACCGTTCTGACGCGTCACGTCACAACACATCAGACAAATATAAATCCGCCTTTATGGTTGGGCCGGCATGGTGGCAACTGACAGGTAACTGATCAGTTACTTGCCCGTTGTCGCAGCGACTTGGGCTTCCCTTACGCTTTGCATCAGGCGTAGGGAAGCCATTATGTCATGTGCACATTTGGCGTGCAATGTCAGTTACCTTACGGCCGTATTCACAAACGTTACTATGCGACGTGCGGACGCACAGTGCCCAAAATCCTATACGTTTATGGGTACCTATGCGTTCACGCGACGCATAGTAACGTTTGTGAATACGGCCGTTAGTTTCTTTTGTTTTGCCCAAAGTGACCAACAACTGGACCTGGACAGGCTATGTCCAGCAGTGGACTCCGATTGTGTAACGATATTATGACGTATTTTTTTAATTGCCCAACTGAAAAGGCTTGTTAAAGTTACAAATTACTTACCATAGTTCTTGGATTACAGAGATTTCGACTCATGGTTAGAATCCATACTAATATTGTAAATGGGAAAGTGTGTCTGTCTGTATGTTTGTCTTTCTTTCACGGCAAAATGGACTTGATTTTTTATGTGGAGATAGTTGAAGAAATGGAGAGTAGGTAACATGAACGCGGGCGATGCCGCGGGCACAGCTAGTCTTCTTAAAAAGCTCGTAGGTATTTGAAAAGAAGTACCTGAAACAAATAAAATAAAATATTACCACTTTGCGTATCAAATCAGAAATGAATAAATAACCCAAGACGTGCCACGCTGGGCCACACATCGCCATCTAGCCCCAAACTAAGCCGAAGCTTGTACTATGGGTACTAAACAACTGATTAACTTATTTAGATACATTTTTTTTGTAAATAAATACATATTATACATAGAAAACACCCAGACCAATACAAATAGACATGTTCATGCACACAAATGTTTGTACTGTGCGGGAATCGAACCCACGACCCTATGTCTTGGGTTATTTTATTGTTTTTATTTATTTCGACTGGCTCGGTGGCTCAATTGGTAGTGACTCCTGCCTTCTGAACCAAGGGTCGTGGGTTCGATTCCCACCCGGGACAAACATTCGTGTGATGAACACTTGTGTTTGTCCCGTGTCTGGGTGTTAATATTTGTATTTAAGTATTTATTTGTGGTACCTTCGTTGTTCTGATACCCATAACACAAGTGCTTAAGCTACTTACTTTGGGATCGGAGCAATGTATGTAATGTTGTCTAATATTTATTTATTTATTTTATTTTATTGTTTCCAGATGGTACGGATGGACCCTACCTACTCTATATAGTTTGTGATAGAAATAAGATATCTACCAACGTATTTGTAACTCATCCTCTATTATATAGTCCCTCCTAACCTGCCCTCATTATTAGAGAGTGCCTGACATGCCTCAAGGCCCTCGACGGCCCTCCGCGCCCGCTCAAGTGTATTCGGGTAGGCGGTACTCCTCGGAGGTTCCGGCAGAAATCTTCCATAACTTCAGAAGGGACAATGTATAAGATAACTAGTATAATTAGCTCGTTAAAATGACCACTTATTACATTATTATTATTGAAATGTTTACTTTCTCATTCAATACAAATTTTGACTTTATGAAACAGTGCTAAAACCGAGGCTGCTTAACTATATTGTAAATCGTATAGGCTCCCACAATACGGATATTTTCCAGTGTGGGCACCACGGAACCTTCTTAAAAGACGAGGCACACAACAAGATAGACGTAAGTTATATTTATTAGAAGTAAGCAAAAGAACTGTAAAGCTTCTTGTTAAATTAAAAAAATTGTATTTTGTATTGTCAGAGTTTAAGTGGTAGGGTATAATTTATAAGGTTCTGTATCCAAAGTGTAAAAAGAAGCCCTATTACTAAGACAACCTACATTACAATCGAAGTAGAAATTAAGAGAGGTAGGGCATAGCGAATCGTCGCTCGAATTGGGATGATGACTAAAAAATAATTTAATGTCCATCAGATAGATTAATGAAAAATATTGGATACGTATTTTTTATTTTGCCTCTTGTTCAAAAACTTACGAAGATACATTGATTTTAAATGTCACATGACGTCACGTTGGAGTACAAAATATACTCTAACGTGACGTAGTTAGCCCCCACTCCGTAACTTTAATGCGCTATATCTAAGTATTTTCTTGTTATTTCGACAAAACAAAAAATACGGGTCTTATATTTTTTTATTATCTAAGAGACGGACTAATTATTTTCTTCATTTTCATACCTTGTCATCATCCGTATTGAGCTGCGGGGATGGACCTCCATCCTATAGAATACCGCAGCCAAATGACCTCCGGGTCGTGTTCCTGCCGGTGAGTAGGGTTTCCGGAGCTTGTAGGGGGTTGGGGTTGGCATGGCGGTGGCAACTGACAGGTAACTGACCAGTTACTTGCCCGCTGTCACAACGAGCTTTCCATCAGGCGTAGGGAAGCCATTATGTCGAGCTACTATAAAAAAAAGCTTAATACAACAGGCCGATGACGGGCATGTAAGAGAGCGGCCTATCATCTTTTCGCTCCAAGCCAACCTCACCTGCCCGTGGTGCATCAAAGTGGCGAACAACTGGAGAGGCCTATGTCCAGCAGTGGACTGCAATAGGCTGAATGAACAAATAAGAAAACGAGACATACTTAGATATTGCACTACTTTTTACGTTACGAAGCGCAACTAGTAATATTTGCCTTTTCTCACTAGTCAGAAGAAAGGGAGCTCCCAATGGGCGTGTGGGGGGAGGGGGGAGGCACGCTGAAGTTTCCGCTTCCGGGCGGCGCTATCGGGCGCCACCTGCCGGCGAATACTTGCCGCGTTTAGTTTGTAGCGCGGGCGATAGGGTGAGTGCACCAGTTCGCGTCCATTTAGCGCAGTTGGCAACTTTGAAGGAGAAAATAAAAATGTTCCAGCACCAATTTAAATAAAAATCTTATGTCATTTGTTCAGTAGAATAGTCTATTTTAGGGTAACATTTAGTTCAGTTCGAAATACCTTGTGGTTTTTTTATTAAAAATATAAACATCAGAATTAGGCGATTTGCCCAGTTTGCGTCCAAAAATTCCTATTCGCGTCCACACCTGGACCAATTCGCGTCCACCAGCTTTTGTATGGAATTAAAGGATGATATTTTTATGAGAATGTTTATTAATATATTAATAAATCACTGTTAACGAAGCTGGTTAAGCTTTGTAGCTCTATTTCAAGAAGCTCGTTAGGTAGAGAGTTAAAATTTTCAAAAAATATGTATTTTTGCTACTATAACAACATATACCTACTATAAACAAAATTAAATAAGTTTTTAAGGGGGGCTCCCATACAACAAATGCGATCTTTTTGCCAATTTTTGATATGGTCCAGTGTGGACGCAAAATGGAAGTTTTATAAATTTGGTGTTCTAATTCGCGTCCACCCTATTTTAACTGTTAATTATAAAAAACATAATCAAATTCATAATTAATATAATTCCTTGGATCATTATCCACGTCTAGAAACAGCTATGTATCCAAAATACACATAAATCAACAAAATATTGACTATCAAACACACTGCTGCTCACTATTTTTTTTCGACTGTCAAAGCTCTCTTGGTGAAAAGCCGTCATTAATTATTTTTTACACAGGATTGATTGAGCGCACGGAACTTTTGTCAATGTGCATATATGTCATATATATTGAGCTATTGGCGGTAATTACTTTTCGACTCATTGGTATGTTAGTTTACTTAATTTCGAGAGATTTCCGCGAAATGGACGCGAACTGGGCAGTGGACGCGAACCGGCGCACTCACCCTATGCCATTTTGTTATTTAATTTGTTCGTACATGATTTAGTGGAAGAAATAGTTTCAAAGTAGTTTGTTATTTTACTAGCGACCCGCCCCGGTTTTGCACGGATACAATACTGCATATACGAGTATAGGGCTGCATTCATCTTTGATCTTTAGATTCAAATTCCAAAAATTCCGGACATTTAGGCAAAATATGGTCCTTTCCGCGTACACTCATCATCATAATCAGCCTATCGCAGTCCACTGCTGGACATAGGCCTCTCCAGTTGTTCGCCACTTTGAAACATCTGGAGGAATTACCTATCGCCACGCTGGGCAGGCGTCCCTCCATTAAGAGAGGTAGGGCATAACGAATCGTCGCTCGAATTGAGCCGCCCGTCCAGAGAAGGATCTCCACCCCATAGAATACCGCAGCCAAATAACCTCCGGGTCGGATTTCTGCTAGAGAGTAGGGTTTCCGGTTCTCGTGGGGGTTAGGGTTGGGCCGGCATGGCGGTGGCAACTGACAAGTAACTGACCAGTTACTTGCCCGTTGTCACAGCGAGTTGAGCTTCTCTATCGCGTTCCATCAGGCGTAGGGAAGCCATTATGCCGAGCTACTGCCATCATCCTAGCCTTTTTCCCGATTGTCTCAGGGTCGGCTTCTCAAACTGAGAGATTTGGCGAGGGCTAAGCTTTTACTCAGAGCGACTGCCATCAGACCTCCGCAACACTTAGGGTAAGCTATACCCATTCCCAGTTAGGCGTCAGAGTTATCATCATCTCTGATATGATGTGACGACTGCTATCTGAGTCGGTAAAGATAGCACCTGGGACCAACAGCTTAACGTGCCTTCCGAAGCACGGAGGAAATCGGTGTCAAATTTTGGTCACCCATCACGGACGCGGCGCCACCGAGCTCCTCGGTGGCGCCGCGGTCGCATTTATGTCGTGTCGGCCGCGTTTATATCGAGCTACTGTGTATAAAAAAATAAACCGTATATCTTAGAACTAGGTTTAATAAACTGTGTAGTTTCTTCAAGAAGTAGTTATCGAATTATTATGTATACGAGGGCGTGGAGACATCCGAAGCTGCCCTTGGCGAATGAATCATGTTTTCTCCAAGGTGGTACAATATGTAAGATTAAGCGTTTACCTATCGCCGTCGCAGAGGTGGCCGGACTCGACGAGTCTATCGCCGATTTTTGCCGCATGACGGGGTCCAGCGGGCAGGTGGTGCGGGGGCACCGCCGCCTGCATTGCACGGACCCCCGTCTTCGTCGGATGGGAGTGGGCTCACCCTTCGGACCACTCCCATGACTCCCCCTAGAGGGGGAGCCTGTTGGGGCCTGTCCTGACCAGGCCGCGTCGGTGATGTCTTGGTGGACATAATACATAGGACCCTCGACACCACCTTTAAGGCGCATGACGAAGGGGCCGGGGTTTTTAGTGGGTATTTCCTGCCTCACTTCCATCTTCGAGGCGGGATGAGTCCCACATACCCCGCTGCTCCCCCAAGCAGCGGGAATGCATAAATGCATTTTCCCCGGCAACACAAAAAAAAAGGCATTTACCTATAGAAATGCCATAGTTTTAAAGACATGCCATGACGTGGAATGTAAGGGAGCTACCTATGTACTACCCTGCCCTTGGTGCATCCTGCTGAAGAACAAACGAGGCTCTGGCAACCGGAGCTCGTGGGGGTTAGGGTTGGGCCGGCATGGCGGTGGCAACTGACAGGGACTAATTACTTGCCCGTTGTCACAGCGACTTGGGCTTCTCTTTCGCTTTCCATGGGGCGTAGGGAAGCCATTATGTCGAGCTATTATAAAAAAAACGGACTGGTGGCGGTATAACCATCGCGATTGAAGGCGTAGCTAAATACGACAGGCCGATGACGGGCAGCAGCGTCACCGGAGCGATGGTTACGACCTGCCAACCCGCCTGCCCAGAGCGTGGCGATTATGGATAAAGCCTTCAGGTGTTTTCCCAAAGCGACGAAAAACTGGAGAGACCTATGTCCAGCAGTGGACTGCGATAGGATAATGATGATGATGATAAGATTCCATAACAAAGTTTTTTTTTATAAGAAGAGCTTTCAAGATGACCTCACTCCACCTGATGGTAAGCGGTCGTGAGGCCCAAAAGTTAGGTCGACAGGCACAATAGAGCAAACCCATTGCGCTTGTCGCCCTCGCCCTGAAGGATCACTGAGATGCCGTTTCACGCCCCGCCTAAAGAACCCAGGATTGTAAGAGGAAGGAAACACATGACCTGGAAGGGCATTCCATGACTTAATGTCACGGAATTAATGAATATTTCCACTTTATAGTATCAGTTACTTTATATTCAGTGTAAGGGAGCGACCTATCACACTTTCGCTCCAAGCCATCCTCTCCTGCCCGTGGTGCATCCTATGAAGAACAAACGAGGCTCTGGCAACCGAGTGGTGGCGGTATAACCATCACAATTGAAGGCGTAGCTAAATACCACAGGCCGATGACGGGCAGCAGCTTCATCGGAGCAAGAAGCTATGCCCTGCGATCGCCAACCCGCCTGGCCTGCGTGGCGATTATGGGTATATTCCACTGAAGTTTGCCCTAGGCGGCGAACAACTGGAGAGGCCTATGTCCAGCAGTGGACTGCAATAGGCTGATGATGATGATGATGATGATAGTATCAGTTCAGTTCCCGCTAAGTTTCTAACAATGTCCACACGTTTAGCCTAAGGCTAGCTTTCACCGCGGACTGTGTCTAGAAACTAGGCTAGATATATTGAGACCTAGTTCTGACTGACAGCGTCGAAGGAAACGCGTAACTGCATCATTAAGTAACATACGGTTGAATGAAGAGTTGGTTTTTAAAAGGTAGGCATATATTATTTTAAGTTAAATAGATAAAGAGTTATAATAACACAAGATATGCAACGTTTTAAAGAGAGGTAGGGCATGGCAAGAGAGGTAGGGCATGGCGAATCTTCGCTCGAATTGAGCTGCCCGTCCGGGGAAGGACCTCCGTCCTATAGAATACCGCAGCCAAATGACCTCCGCGTCATGTTCCTGTCGGTGAGTAGGGTTTCCGGAGCTCGTGGGGGGTTGGGGTTGGGCCGACATGGCGGTGGCAACTGACAGGTAACTAAACAGTTACTTCCCCCTGTCACAGCAACTTGGGCTTCTCTCTCGCTTTCCATCAGGCGTAGGGAAGCCATTATGTCGAGCCACTATTTTTTTTTTTTTTTTTTTTTTTTTTTTTTTTTTATCTAGCCTTTATTGTCCCACTGCTGAGCGAAGGCCTCCCCTAAGTCTCTCCACATCTCCCGATTGTCAGCCACATTTTGCCAGTCTTGCAGATGGTTGTCTAAGTCATCACGCCATCTTTTCTTTGGCCTGCCTCTCTGACGCCATCCGTCTACCGGCTGCCATTGGGTGATGATCTTAGCCCACCTTGCGGAATCCATCCTACTGACGTGGCCCGCCCATTCCCACTTTAGCTTTGCAGTCCTTTTCCCTACATCCACGATCCCCGTCTTAGAGCGGATAACGGCTTTTCTGACCTTGTCCGTCCTTTTGATGGCCAAAATGCTTCGCTCCATGGCTCTTTGGCAAACTCTGAGCTTATACTTCTGAAGTTCAGTCAAAGACCAAGTCTGAGCACCGTAAGTTAAAATAGGCAGGATGCACACGTCGACTAGTTTGCGTTTCAGTGACAGAGGAAGGTCGCCCTTCATGTACGCTTTCATGGACCAGTAGCTCTTCCAGGCATTCTCAATCCGGCGCCCGATTTCTTTCTCTTGCCTATTGCTGAAAGAGACTACTTCACGACTAACGAGCCACTATAAAATTAAAAAAAAAAAACGCTGGGTCACACACGCTGTTTGTATTCGGCTTGATGTTTACTATGTATATTATGTATTTATTTATATATTTACAAAAAAAATATTTAAGTTACAAGTTGAAAAGTTGTCTACTACTCGTAGTACCCATAGTACAAGCTTCAGCTTAGTTTGGGGCCAAACGGCGCTGTGTGGCCCAGCGTGACATGTCTTGGGTTATTCATGTATTTATTTACATAATAATATTTTATATTTTATTTAATATCTTACTTTCTAGATTCTTACAATCTTGGGTTCTTTAGGCGGGGCGTGAAACGGCAACTCAGTGGGCCTTCAAGGTGAGGGCGACAGGCGCAATGGGTTTGTTCTATTGTGCCTGTCAACCTAACTTTTGGACCTCACGACCGCTTACCATCAGGTGGAGTGAGGGGATCCTGTAAGCTGTCCTTATAAAAAAAAAGACACAACAATAAGTACCTACCTCTATCTCAGGGTATCATTTAAATTAAGGGTCTAATGCATTATTTCCATTCGCTGTACCAAACTTAGCAACGATTTAGCCACAAATAAGATCATTTGTCTCCGCGCAGACGACACATGCCCATAACGGAGCTACAGGCCAATTAATTGACCCCAACTGACCTCAGACAGGGTCGAAGGGTCTTTGATTAACCACTTCGGTGTCAGCGGGTTACGCGATTGGTTTTGGGGGTGTTGAAGTTAGGGGCGGTTTCGGATCTTGTTTACAACACTTCGGACTTTTTCGATAAGGAAATTCTTAGAGCGACCATTCAACCTTTCGCTCCAAGCCACCCTTACCTGCCTGCGGTGCATCCTGCCGAATAACAGACGAGGGGCAACCGACTGGTGGCGGTATAACTATCTTCTTCTATCTATACTTATAATATTCCCCCTGAGAAGTCAATTCTGTACATGGAATATATTTTCAAAATAACTATCAGGGGGTGATTAGTGATCGATACTGATGCCAAGAATGCAATCAGTAAAATTTTTGTCTGTCTGTATGTTCGTGATAGAAAAAAAAACTACTGGACGGATTTTAACGAAACTTGGTACGATTATTCTTCATACTCCTGGGCAAGTTATAGTATACTTTTCATCATGCTACAATCAATAGAAGCAGAGCAATGACGGGAAGTGTTAGGAAAACGGGAGAAATTTTTATCTGTATGTTTGATCGCGCATCACGCGAAAACTACTGCATGAAATTAAATGCGGTTTTTCACCAACGTATTGCTAGAGGTCTAACTTAAAATTTAGGCACCATTTTATGGAAGTCCGTTATTTTTGAAACCTGATATCCACGCGTGCGACGCCGCCGGCACAGCTAGTGTATCCTATAAAAAACCGATAAACATTTTTTTTTATAGTGGCTCGACATAATGGCTTCCCTACGCCTGATGGAAAGCGAAAGAGAAGCCCAAGTCGCTGTGACAACGGGCAAGTAACTGGTCAGTTACTTGTCAGTTGCCACCGCCATGCCGGCCCAACCCTAACCCCCCACGAGCTCCGGAAGCCCTACTCACCGGCAGAAACACGACCCAGAGGTCATTTGACTGCGGTATTCTATAGGGAGGAGGTCCTTCCCGGACGGGCGACTCAATTCGAGCGAAGATTCGCTATGCCCTACCTCTCTTAAACATGCTATGAGGCGGCGGTGATTAAGATCATCTAACTCATATTTCTCCAACGAATTCCTGTGGTCACAGGCGTGGAGACGCCGCGTCTTCACAATGGCTCCGACACCAGATCCGTGGACCAGATAAGCTGTGTACTTTCTACTTCACGCGCGCTTGAGCATGCGATGACGTAGGCACTAGGGGTGGCCTCAAGCCCAGGGTTGCCAGATCTCCCGATTTCCCGGGAGATCTCCGATTTCCCGGGAGATCAATATCAGAATATTTATTTATTATTTTTTAGGGATATAAGGGAGCGACGAATCATCTTTTCGCTCCATCGCCAACCCACCTGCCCAGAACGAGCCATTAAAGGGTAAAGCCTCCAGGTGTTTGTACGAATAACCAATAGAACCTATAGAAACCTAACTACCCTATAGAATACCGCAGTCAAATGACCTCTGGATCGTGTTTCTGCCGGTGAGTAGTTTCCGAAACTCGTGGGGGTTAGGGTTGGGCCGTATGGCGGTGGCAACTGACAGGTAACGACCAGTTACTTGCCCGTTGTCACAGCGACTTGGGCTTCTCTTTCGCTCTCCATCAGGCGTTGCGAAGCCATTATGTCGAGCTACTGTAAAAAAAATAATGATAATTATCTTTTATTTGAATATACGCGGTAACCCTGTCGTCAGACGCTCGGCTAACCCAACAGGTTATGTTCTGGTCCTGAGTAACAATTGCAGTCTTGTGTACAAATTACCGGTTAATTGTGCATACATTAGTACGGACAATTCAATCTAATTTAAACGACTAAATGTTTGATTAGTGCATTTTTACCGTTATTTTTACGTTACGCCTGATGGAAAGCGAAGAGAAGCCCAAGTCGCTGCGACAACGGGCAAGTAAGTGGGCAGTTACCTGTCAGTTGCCCACGCTGTATTAGCTCAACCCTACCCCCCACGAGCTCCGGAGACCTCACTCACCGGCAGAAACACGACCCGGAGGTCGTTTGGCTGCGGTATTTAATTGGATGGAGGTCCTTCCCAGGACGGGCGCGCGGCTCAATAGGCTATTGGCTAAAAATTGTAATTAGTCCGTCTTTTAGCTTATTCTAAAATAAAAGACACGTATTTTTTTATTTGTCAATTAGACTTAAAATTACAAAGTTATAGCCCGTTGAAATTACGCGTGACGTCACTTGGTGAGGCATTTTTACGGAACGAGTGACGTCAAAGAGACTCCCACTCCTAACTTTTGATGCCTTGTATCTTTGCTATTGTTTATTTGAATGAAAAAAGAAAAACACTTGTCTCTTATTTTTGAATAAGTTAAAAGACGGACTAATTACAATTTTTAGCCATAATAGCCTATTCGAGCGAAGATTCGCTATGTCCTACCCTTGTTAAAAAGTTTTTTGCCACTGAGTGACGTCAAAAGCAGTACAGACGCCCCCCCCCCCCCCCCCTTTACATTTTGATGATTTTTGTATCTTTGTTTTTTTTTTTTAAATGAAAAAAGGAAAAATACGTGTCCAATATATTTTTATAATCTAAAATACGGACTAAATATAATGTAATTATTTTGACCCTGGAAACATCCCTATTGTGTACATTTCGACGAACGCTTCTCGTAAACAATTTCATCAAAATAATAAAAAAAACACGTTGTCTCTTTGAATCTGCGCAAACCTTGCAGTGCCAGGGTCGTGCAGGCTGTGTGTGCGCACAGTCGATAGCACAACAGTGAGGCATCTGTGCACTAGACTGTGCTCACAATATGGGCGGCTGTGTCGGCCTGCAGTCAGTTTGCATGGAACTAATGGAAGTACATCTATGCCTACTTTTTTTTATAGTAGCTCGGCATAATGGCTTCCCTTCGCCTGATGAAAAGCGAAAGAGAAGCCCAAGTCGCTATGACAACCGGCAAGTAACTGGTCAGTCACCTGTCAGTTGCCACCGCCATGCCGGCCCAACCCCAACCCCCCACGAGCTCCGGAAACCCTACTCACCGGCAGGAATACGGCCCGAAGGTCATTTGGCTGCGGTATTCTATAGGAAGGTCCTTTCCCGTACGGGCAGCTCAATTCGAGCGAAGATTCGCTATGCCCTACCTCTCTTAAATCATTATCCTCTTCCATTATGAACAGAAGGCAACTGTAATTATTGAGGTCGAGAGAGAGCGCTTGCTTAACCTAAAACACAGGGTTTTTCCTATCTTATGAAGCAAAGCTATCTCAGTATTAACTAAATAATCTTAAGATGCATTGTTTTTAGATAAGATCTTTTTGTAATGTCTTAAATAGATAAATAATTCATCATCATCAGCCGATTGCAGTCCACTGCTGGACATAGACCTCTCCAGTTGTTCGCCACCTAGGGCAAACTTCTGGAGGATATACCTACCCATAATCACCACGCTGGGCAGGCGGGTTGGCGATCGCAGGGCGTAGCTTCTTGCTGCAATGACGCTGCTGCCCGTCATCAGCCTGTGATATTTAGCTACGCCTTCAATTATGATGGTTTTACCGCCACCAGTCAGTTGCCAACGCCTCATTTGTTATTCGGCAGGATGCACCACGGGCAGATGAGGATGGCTTGAAGCGAAAAGGTGATAGGTCGCTTCCTTACATCCCTACAAAGGTATTTATCATATTTTTAAAAGCATTCAAACTATCCAACCATGTACCTATGTGACCGAGGTCGTCCGTCGCATCACTGCCCGTCCTTCGACTGTGGCTCGGCAATGACCCGCCGGGCATCGACCCCGCGACCGGTTCCCAAGTACACACCACTCCTGTACCTGAGATACGCTAGTTACAGAGATAGGCCGCTTATTTATCGCACTAGTGATATACCCCTGGTTCGCATGGACTTATAGATAGGACTCACTCGTATTCACAAACAGTCATCATCATCATCATCTGAGCGTTATTCCCGGTTGCATCCGGAGGCCGTGCCTCGGAGCCCAGGGTCCACAAACAGTATTTATCTATTTTGGTCTAAGATCCCTATATACAACATATATAAAAGATCCCTACATATAAAAGAACATGTCCTGATTGAACGAGCAACGCAGAGCCGAAACCGCTGAAGCGAAGCAACGAAATTTTGCATGTAGGTTACATTTTTTTTGTTTTTTTTTATTCATTATGGGTTTGCGTTTGGCCACAATTCACCTGGTGTTAAGTGATATTGAAGCCTACGATGGAGCACGCTTACCCAGAAAATACCGATTCACTCTCGCCTTGAACACCTCAAGATTATATGTCTCCGGAAACAAAGAGCCCGGCAAGGAGTTCCATAGTTTGGCCGTTCGCACCAAGAAAGTAGAGGCAAACCGCACCGTGCGGGTCCTTGGGACCTGCACCATAAAACGGTGTCTCTTGGTCGTATCTCTACTCGTCCGGTGGTAAAATGGAGCTGGGGGAATCAAATTGTGTAGTTCAGTCGCACACTCCCCAAAATGTAACCGATAGAAGACCGATAGGCTTGCAACCTTTCGACGGTGACCAAGGCTTTGCAATTTCACGTCACAAAGCAAGTCGTCGTCGATGAGCCTCTTGGCACGTCTCTCTATGGTCTCCAACGCCTCAAGCTGGTATTTAGCTGATCCATCCCAAAGATGCGAACAGTACTCCATGCATGACCGAACTTGTGCTTGATACAAATTGAGCAACTGTTCCTGCCGGAAGTAGTGTCGCGACTTCGAGAGGATTCCCAGCTTTTTGGCAGCTACTTGAGCCTTAGCCTCGATGTAGGAGCCAAAATTGAGGGTCGAATTTATGACGTAGGCGCCCGCTAAGAAGGGATTTTCCGAAATTCACCCGCTAAAGGGGTAAAATAGGGGTTAAACGCGGGCGAAGCCGCTGGGGCACAGCTAGTTACATATAAAGTAAGTTTCATTTAATAAACGTCTCACTGAAGGTCGTTGTATGGCGGGATCTTAGACCACTATTTTTTTTTTCTAAATGACTACGATGATGGCCAGGCCGGCCTTGTCATCATCACCGGACTGTTGGGGGAGCGGAAGGCTCTCACCCCTAAAAGACCACTATAAAAACTGACCACTGTATGCCAAGTAAGGCATTTACAATGGCGACCGGCACGAAATTCCTGTCCATGAATAGGTTTTGTGCCTTGCCTGGAGAAACTTCCGCGTGGACATGAGTTGCCATGGCTGACCTGGAAGTCTTTAAACAGACTCTGTACCCAGGTTGGTCGTAGCAAGGAGAACTCTAAGTCAAAGTCAAAATAATCTTTATTTGTATAGGTTATTAAAAAAAACACTTACAAATCGTCGAAGCTACCACACCGGTTCGGAAAGCAGTGTTCTACCGAGAAGACACCGGCAAGAAACTCGTGCAGTTGCTCTTTTCAACATAGTGTTTACAATATTACCATTACATTTATATGTTTAACTACGACCACGTCATACAGTCTAGGGCCCTTTGAGACCTTACAAAATTAACTATTAATTAAACTAAAAAGATAAATTAACATACTCTATATAGGGCAATCAGGAGTAGACCAGTCTCCAAGGCAGCACCTGTTCACAAGTATGACGTGTGTACCAGCCATCGCTTCATTCAACCATATTTGAGGGAATGTAACGACCCGCCACACCGCGCCACCACCCCAGAAACATTTTAGTGAGCATGACTACTCCAGTTACCCCAATATAAATTATTTGGGAAAATCATACAACTTATAAATAAATAAATTAACTGAAGGACATAGGTCACATCGGAGTGATATCCAATGTAATGGTTATAGTTTTATTATGATGAAATGGCGAGCAGCATCCTCCTATTTGGCAGTTGACCATACAGTCTTGTCAGTACCAAGTAGTCCTCAACTCTGATGGGTCGGACCTTGCCTGCGAGTGTGGTGCCCACCTCCAGAGTATGTCTCACCAGGTCTGCTGTCCCACGAGTGGAGAGACCTGCTCGCTCACCGAGGTAATGTCCGTGGCTGGGGGTGCGATCGGGGTAGCGGAGCACTGTGCACAACTTGTTTGAATTCGATTTGCCATCGAAACGCAAAGAAGAAGAAGAAGAATAGGTTTTCTTTGCCGTCTCCGCTTAATCTAAAGATTTGCATGAACAAGACCACGTGTCTGTTCGGTAAACAATGTCATATTTGACAACAGACAGTGACTCGAGAGTTGAATGCCAATGAGGTGACTCAAGCGAGATGTGACGGTGATAATGCTTTTGTTGGTGAATTTGAAATCATGGCCCAATCGCTTAAGTAAAGATAATCTCTATCATTAAGGCACAGCATATCTAAATATATATTACTCAAGAGTGACTGACTGACTGACATAGTGATCTATCAACGCACAGCCCAAACCACTGGACGGATCGGGCTGAAATTTGGCATGCGGGTAGGTGTTACGACGTAGGCATTCGCTAAGAAAGGATTTTGATCAATTCTGCCCCCAACGGGATAAAATAGGGCATGAAATTCTATTCCACGCGGACGACGCTTGTTGCGGACAGAACGACCTTTTTATATGATTTTACCTTTTTACCAGTTTTGTACATAGTTTTATATTTAGAAGGGTTTTTGTTTGTTTTGTAGTTAGTTTGAAGTTATACAGTCCGCTACGGTTGGACTAGTAAAGTGTGTTTTGTGGTTTCCCTGTTTCCTGTGTTTGATTCCACACCCCCAGCTCCAGCCGTAACAACGCTAGTATGGATAAGACATTAAAATAAAATATAATAATGTGTTTTATTTCTTTAAAACAAAAGGCTTACATATGAGTTTCTTGCGGCAATTCTTCTCATCAAGCCTCATGTCGAAGTGCTGGTAGGAAGAAAGTTTGACATGCAAATTACTCGTGAACTTATTTTCAGACATAAATGTTTTTTTTCAACCCTGTGTGTGCGAATCCGACTCGCACTTGGCCGGTTTAAACAACAAACATTCATCAACTGTTAGTTTTTCTTTGCTACCGAATTAGGAAATCGATTTCAAACGAAAGTTGTTATTGTGTAACCTTTCATTATGAGCAGTAATGCGATTATGTGAAGTGATCGTAATATTTTGTGTTAAGACATTTTATGGTCAGTAAAATTAATACCCTAATGTAATAACTGTGCATGTAACTGAAAGTGTACTTCTTGACCAACAGTTGGTTCAGTGGTAATGAACGCTGCTTCAGACACAGCGGCCGCGGATTCGCCCGCACAGTACAAACATTTGTGTGCATGACCATGTCTGTTTGTATTGGTAATTTACAACATATTTTTATGTAGTGTTAGAGGAGAATAATCAACCATTACGCACAGCACGATATGCATACTATGATTATGGGTATATCCTCCAGAAGTTTGCTCTAATTGGCGAACAACTGGAGAGGCCTATGTCCAGCAGTGGACTGCAATAGGCTGTTGATAATGATGATGATGACGCACAGCACTATTCGCCACGTTCAGAAGTCACCGCACTATCGTTGATAGTTGGCGTCTGATGTTAAGGTGACACTGACAGCTGTCATCGATTTCCCCCGCCGATTATTACTTTACGGTCTCTCTCTGGAGTATCTAGTTGAATTTGTGTAATAATAATTGGATATTGTAAATAAATACTTTCAGATTACGAGTATGAAACAGTGTTTTGCAGTAGATAAGGTATTCTTTATACACAATAGATAGAATTTACTTAAAACTAAGTACGAGATTGTTTACCCTACATCTTAGGGTTGGGCCGGCATGGCGGTGGCAACTGACCAGTAACTTGCCCGTTGTCACAGCGACTTGGGCTTCTCTTTCGCTTTCCATCAGGCGAAGGGAAGCTGTTATGTCGAACTACTATAAAAAAAAACTTTTACCAGTAAAAAAACCTCTCCCGTTACATCCTCAACATGAAACCACGTTGTTATTATAAAAAACAAAGATTTTAATAGTCCCCCATTCATTGAGCGTCTGTGGTCGAGCGGGCTTCTATTGTGGTGGGAGCATCGACCTTCCTCAATGGTGGGTTGACCACGCTCGTGGTCGATCGCTATAACAGATTGTACCCAATTGGTGTCATTTATAAGGCTTCCGCGATGAAATATACCTTACTGGTGTGTTTTTAAGCGACAGGCGACAGACGAGCAAGTGTGATGCCTGATGGTAAGCAGTCCACACCTGCCATCATCATCATCAGCCTGTATCAGTCCACTGCTGGACACAGGCCTCTCCCAACGTTCGCCACCTTGTTCGATCCCGGGCTTCTTCCACCCAGCACTTGCCAGCCGTCCTGCGCAAATCGTCACTCCACCTGGCCTGAGGGCGTCCTACACTACGTTTGCCGAGACGCGGTCTCCACTCCGGAACTCGTTTACCCCAACGGTTATCGGTTCTGCGGCTGATGTGGCCAGCCCACTGCCACTTCAGCTTACTGATCCGGTGAGCTATGTCGGTGACTTTGGTTCTCGGCCGGATCACCGCATTTCGGATCCGATCAGGCAGTCGACACCGCCCATGGACACCCGCAACTCAAATCGAGTTCTGGGGTCGCTGCCGGCCTTTTAAATAGGAGTACGCTCGTTTCTAGAAGGTTCCCAAGTCGTAGCTATTCGGAAATACTGACGCACTGGCTCACACATTTTACCACTTTAGAAGAGTCTCTCGGCCAAACTATTCAGTTTAGAAAAAAAATCATGTTAGAAACCTCAAAATCATTTTAAAATACCTATTTTGAGTTTCAGTTCTATGTATGGGGAACCCCAATTAATTTAGATTTTTTCTGATTTTATTTTAAAATCTTAAAGCGGTTTACAGAATACATCTACATACCAAATTTCCATAATGTAGCTTTTATAGTTTCGGAATAAACTGACTGTGACATATGCACAGACAGACAGACACGACGAATCTATAAGGGTCCCGTTTTTGCCATTTTGGCTACGGAACCCTAAAAAACATAGCATTAGAACATATTCACCTACAGACTAGGCATGTAAGGTATTCGCAGTTGTACCATTACACAACAGACGCGGGGTCGTTGTTCTAATGACAATGACACAGCGATGGCCGCGGAGTCTGCGCACTGAACGCTGCGCGTGCGCCGATGCTGTCACATAAGCGTTTCGTACGGTTTGTGATTAAGTAAGGTGGGATGTAAGGGAGCGACCTATCATCTTTTCGCTCCAAGCCAACCCCACCTGCCCGTGGTGCAACCTGCCGAATAACAAACGAGGCGCTGGCAACCGACTGGTGATGGTATAGCCATCACAATTGAAGGCGTAGCAAAATACCACAGACCGATGACGGGCAGCAGCGTCACCGGAGCGAGAAGCTACGCCCTGCGATCGCCAACCCGCCTGCCCAGCGTGGCGATTAGGGGGATATCCTCCAGATGTTTGCCCTAAGTGGTGAGCACCTCGAGAGGCCTATGTCCAGCAGTGGACTGCTGATGCTGCTGATGAGGCTGATGATGATGATGATGGGTAGTTTTTTTTATGACAGAGGGGGCAAACGGGCCTGAAGGTCACCTGATGGTAAGTGATCACTTCAGCCCATAGACACCGCAACACCAGGGGAGTCACAGGTGCGTTGCCGGCCCTTGAGGAATCTGTAGGCTCGCTTCTTGAAGGTCCCTAGGTCGTATCCATAGTGTCACACAGACGGACCGACAGTACGGATCGCGCAGACAGATCTATATGAGCTTGAGGGAGCGTCTTCCGTACTGCTCCGACCGCTCCATATTACTCTAAAAGAGAGGTAGGGCATAGCGAACCTTCGCTCGAATTGAGCCGCCCGTCCGGGGAAGGACCTCCACCCTATAGAATACCGCAGCCATATGACCTCCGGGTCGTGTTCCTGCCGGTGAGTAGGGTTTCCAGAGCTCGTGGGGGGTTGGGGTTGGGCCGGCATGGCGGTGACAACTGACAGGTGACTGAGCAGTTACTTGCCCGTTGTCACAGCGACTTGGGCTTCCCTTTCGCTTTCCATCAGGCGAAGGGAAACCATTATACCGAGCTACTATAAAAAAAAACGCACAGCTAGTAAAGAATAAACTCTTTTGATGTACGCGTTTGTCCAATATTCATTTAAACATCAACTCGCATCACAAATGGTAATTAGTACAAAGTTCTTGGACGCGTAGCTACAAAATATCAAATAAATCACTCGAGCGCGAGTCTGCGCAGGCGCCGGACATTGTAAACTTGCCAACGGATTACTTCATCTGACAGTTGACTGGCGTGACAGTTTATCTTTCAGAGGGATCTGTCAAACTGACGTTTAACATACATTTTATCATTGACTGGCTCGGTGGCTCATTTGTAGTGACCTCTGCCTACCGAGCTAACGGTAGTTGGTTCGATTCCCGCACAGTACAAACATTTGTGTTCATGAACATGTCTGTTTGTATTGGTCTGGGTGTTTTGTATGTATAATAATGTATTTATTTACAAAATAAAAAGAATCTAAGTAAGTTAATCAGTTGTCTAGTACCCATAGTACAAGCTTCGGCTTAGTTTGGGGCTAGATAGCGATGTGTGGCCCAGCGTGGCATGTCTTGGGTTATTTATTTATTTATTCAGTAGCTAAATGATATTGACTTTTCTTATTGGTTGAGGCCTAAGCCCAGCTGTGTTGATGACCCATAGACAAACACCACGAGAGGCAGAGAGGTAGGGCATAGCGAATCTTCGCTCGAATCGAGCCACCCGTCCGGCGAGGACCTCCACCCTATAGAATACCGCAGCCAAATGATCTCCGGGTCATGTTCCTGTCGGTGAGTAGGGTTTCCAGAGCTCGTGGGGGGTTAGGGTCGAGCTGAAGAAGAAAATCATCATCATCAGCCTATTACAGTCCACTGCTGGTCATAGGCCTCTCTAGTTGTTCGCCACTTAGGGCAAACGTCTGGAGGATATACCCATAATCGTCACTCTGCGCAGGCGGGTTGGCAATCGCAGAGCATTGCTTCTCGTTCCGGTGACGCTGCTGCCCATCATCGGCCTTTGGTATTTAGCTACGCCTTCAATTGTGATAGTTATACCGCCACCAGTCGGTTGCCAGCGCCTCGTTTGTTATTCGGCAGGATGCACCACGGGCAGGTGAGGTTGGCTTGGAGCGAAATGATGATAGGCCGCTCCCCTACATCCCTACGACGAAAACGACGATACAAGACGAAAATGGCGTATTGAAATGTCACTAATTGACCAATCAAACATTTGGACGACGGCGAGTGTTGCCAAAACAATAAATTTATAAATATGACGCCTTTGATCAAAATAATTGATCGGAGGCCAAACTGTGACGTAGTGATGACGTAACCACGTTGGCGATTAGTTAAATTTTTTATAAGCGGTATTACGATTCTTTGCAGGTTAATTTCTTGACTTCTTTCTTTATTATTTTTTTAATTGCTGTGGTTGGCAGACAAGCAAGCGGCCATGTCTTGGGTTATTTATTATTATTATTTATTACCTAGGAAGGCCCCGAACTCCGAAGTATTTTCGGCCCAGGGCCCCACAAATTCACGATCGATGCATTCCGCGGATGTCTTGTCTTCCTGACGAAAAAGAAAAGCGTCTATAGCCCCAACTTAACAGGTTGCCCTTACGACCAATTTCTTGTATAATGGACAATAGTAAAGACAACATATTATACAACATCTAAACAGATCCATGACTACAAACCACTAAACGCGCTTTTAATCGACGGCGTATGCGCGGGCGCAGGATCCACACGCGACTTGCGCAGAACAATGGCCGATGAAAAACTGGGGGACGCAGGGCTGTCAACCGCGCGCAGGAGGTGTGTGTCATTTTTGGGAGTCTTTTCATCAGTAGAGGGCGAACAATGACTGTCAAATAATGGTCAATGATTATTTTATTTTATTTTTATTTTATTTATTAGGAATAACAAACAGTTATACATTATATACTTATTATGATAAATACTAATTAAACTTATGAATCAAATGTACAACCAACATCGTTATCCACCGATTAAGTACAAAAAAATAGTGTAAGTTACAATCAATTCTTTTTGCTTACATAATTTAAAACTTATGACGTTAAGAACATGTTTATGGATAAGAATTACGACTAGAGGATTCGATCCCGGTCGATTTTTCTAATCCCGGGATTTCGGGATTTTCTACAGTTGGTCCCGGCATCCCGGGACAGTCCCGGGATTATATTGGTAATAGAAAGTGGTAACAAAAAGACGAGAAAGAGAGAAACCTCAAAATCATTTTTTTATTTTAAATCTTTAGTCAAATCTTCACTTTTATTAAAAATATATCAATCCCGAAAATCCCGGGACTCTTTAAATTTAATCCCGAAAATTTCGGGACTAAAATATGACCGGGATTCCGGGATCCCGGTATTCGGGATCCCGGGACCGAATCCTCTAATTACGACACACAACGACGTTATTCTAATGACTGGAGAGAGTCTATGACTAGCTTTTTAAAGGAACCGGGACTAATACAGAAATCTAAATGAATAAAATAATTGTTAAATATTTTCAACAATCTTGTTAAAGGGGCGCGTTCACCAGCACATGTTCTGCACCTTTCGGTGTGGAAAGTGTGGCCAACGCGCCTGTTATTGCAACTTCTGCGGTTTTCAGCAATTATTAATAGAGGTCTAATTTAAAATTTAAGTACTATTTTATGGAAGTCCGTTATTTTTGAAACCCGATATCTAAGCGTGCGCCGGAACAGCGTAAACTTATAAAGGAGTTACCGGCAGCCCTACGCATCGGGCGGAAGGTCGGCCCACGTCTGCTCCATCGATTAGCGTTACGATCTGTCGACTAGAGACGACATACGAGTAGCTACGTGTACACAGAGACAATGAACAGCCATTATAATTATTGTGTACAACTGAAAAATTACACTCATAAAATTATTTTTTTTATAGTAGCACGGCATAATGGCTTCTCCGCGCCTGATGGAAAGCGAAAGAGAAGCCCAAGTCACTGCGACAGCGGGCAAGCAACCGATTGGTCACCTGTCAGCTGCCGCCGCCATGCCGGCCCATAAGGTGCTTCTTCACGCCCCGCTTAAAGGATCCCATATCAAAGGAGGGAGGAAACACATGTCCTGGCAATGAGTTCCACATTTTAACGACGCGGCAAAGATAGGACCTGTCAGTTGCCACCGCCATGCTGGCCGAGCTCCGGAAACCCTACTCACCGGCAGAAACACGACCCTGAGGTCATTTGGCTGCTGTATTCTATAGGGTGGAGGTCCTTCCCCGGACGGGCAGCTCAATACGAGCGAAGGTTCGCTATACCCTACCTCTTTTCAACCTACCTAGTGATATTGTCCATCTCCGTACTATGATTTGCTTCTCTCATCAAATTATCGTGCATTCTAAGTCTAGTAATGTCACCGGAAAATAGCAAGAATCGTACGTTGATCAATTTCCTAGGTAGTTGATTAACTTCCTGAAAATAATAAACGGCAGTTAAAATGTATTATTTAACGTAGTATGTATTTTAGTAAATTGATCATTTTACGGGGTCAAATCATCCGACGAAGGAGAGGTGAACGTTGATTGGTTCAATGGCTCGCGTGGCGTTATCCGGCAACCAATCGGGGAACAGTGTATTAAGTTACGGGTAATAGTGCACCGTTAAATAGTACATTGAGCAACGATTGGCCCATTTGAGGACGATTTTACTTGTGTCAAAATCGTAAATTATTAAATGACTGCCAGGCTACCGTAAGCTGATCAACTAACTGAAATCTATTGCGTTAAATCGGTTAAATAATACATTTCAACTACCGTTTGTTATATTCCGAAAGATAATCAACTACCTAGGAAATTGATCAACTTACGATTCTTGCTATTTTCCGGTGACAGTAATAAAGTTTAACAATTTATTAGCTCAAACATACTCATTATAACTTTGCAGAAACCAATTACAAATTATATTTTATGTGAGACCGTTTTAGATTCAGACTGCGTCGCATATTATTCAGAACGTTTTCCTGACTGAATTACAGCCAGATTTCTATAACTAACCAAGTATTTATGTATGTATTTATATCATAAAGATGTAAGGACCGCTCCTTATCATCTTTTCGCTCCAAGCCAACCTCCCTACTCGTGGTGCATCCTGCAGAACAACAAACGAGGCGCTGGCAACCGACTGGTGGCGGTATAACCATCACGATTGAAGGCGTAGCTAAATACCACAGACCGATGACGGGCAGCAGCGTCACCGGAGCGTGAAACTACGCCCTGCGATCGCCAACCCGCCTGCCCAGCGTGGCGATTATGGGTATATCCTCCAGATGTTTGCCCTAAGTGGTGAACAACTGGAGAGGCCTAGTTTTCAATCGTGATGGTTTATAAAAACATCCCGAGACACATTTGGCATAATGGCGCTTACATTCCTTTGCCGTAAATAAAAGAAAAAAGATATTTATAAGACTTTCTTCACTTCATTCATTACGTACCTATTTTCGTCTGTTCTCGCGGCCAGTTCATTCAAGCAAGACTACATAAAACCATTTAACAAAATAAAAATCCAAATAAAAATTCCATTTTCTATTCACGTTGCATTGTAAACTTTAAACAAGAAAACATAACGTCGATTTTCCCTTACGTGAAAATGTGTTACAATTTTCAATTGACAAATCGTCCACTACAATTAACGCAATCAAATATTAACCTTATTTCAATAGCAATAGAAGTGAATCCGTATTCTTTGTTATAAAGTGTAAAGTCTGATCTTTCTAAATCGAATATCGAACAATCAATGTCTGTTGTGAAAGATTTTGAACTCTATTATTTTAGACATAAAGTTGATAATTAAGCGAATAGGAAATAAGTTTATATTATGATTAAGAAAAACAAACTTCAATTGAATTTGTTTACGAGAACCATAGAGCTTATATAAGCATCCATAGACTATAAATTGTTTTACGAGTCTATGGAATAGTTGATACTATGCAGATCGGTGTCCCGCGGGTTACAAATATTTATATTAACAATATACTGTTTATTTAAATAATGCTAGTATGTAGAATATTCGTAAGAGATTAACCAAATTGTAGTAGTAATTTTAAGTCGATGTAATTACATTAGTTTCGAAGTGTTCGAGGAGAATAATCAACCGCTGCGGCACAGCACTATTCGCCACGTTCAAGAGTCACCGCACTAACGTTGACAGTTGAAGTTTGACGTAACGGTGACACTGACAGCTGTCATCGAGTTCCCGCCGATTATTACTTTTCTCTCTCTCTGGTTGAATGAGTGTTTGTAATTGGATTGTGTAAATAAATACTTTCAGATTATCAATTCTTGTATTGTCAGAAGTTAGGTATCTACTTATATTTGTAGTGGTCTCAGGTATCTCTATATACCGACTGGTGGCGGTATAACATTCACGGATTGAAGGCGTAGCTAAATACCACAGACCGATGACGGGCAGCAGCGTCACCGGAGCGAGAAGCTACGCCCTGCGATACACAACCCGCCTGCTCAGCGTGGCGATTATAGGAAAAGCCTCTGGATGTTTGAAAAATCAGTCAACAGGCTTAGTCCGTTCATTGCTGAACGTAGACCTCCTTTAATTTTTTTATGCGAGAGGCGGCAGACCAGCAAGTGTGATGCCTGATGGTAAGCAGTCGACACCGCCCATGGACACCCGTAACTCAAATCGAGTTTAGGGTCGCTGCCGGCCTTTTAAATATGAACAAGCTTTTGTCCGCGGCTTCCCTCGCGTTAAATTCGGGGTGAATGCTCCATAAAAACTTCCACCCCCCATTTCAGCGAAGTGGGGGGTTAGAAAGGGGAAAAAAGTAGCCTATGTTACTCTCCATCCCTTCAACTATCTCCACTTAAAAAATCACGTCAATTCGTCGCTCCGTTTTGCCGTGAAAGAAAGACAAACATACAGACAGACAGACAGACACACTTTCCCATTTATAATACATACTAGCTGCTGCCCGCGGCTTTGCTCGCGTGAATATTTGTATAAAACATAGCCTATGTGTTATTCCAATGTATCTTCTTATATATATAAAAGGAGAAACTGACTGACTGACATATCAACGCACAGCCCAAACGGCTAAACGTAGGCACTTGAAATTTGGAAGGGACGTAGCTTAGGTACCGTAGGGGTGCACTAAGAAAGGAATTCCCGAAATTCCCACGGGAACGGGAGTTAGCGGGAAAAAACTTTTGTATGAAAAAACACGCCACGCGGACGAAGTCGCGGGCAAAAGCTAGTCATTTATAAATGTATATCATAATTGGTGTAGAAAATCACATAAGTGTGTGATGGATTGGTTAAGAACAACCAACATCCTACATAAGGTGATTACTTTAAAAGTGAAGGCGTTTTATAGCTTTCAGAATAGCAGCTGTGTCATCAATCAACCTTTGGCAGGTACTTAATGGAAATGCAGACATGTTGGTGGAAAGCCCTTCGAAACTAATCAGCTTCGTTTTTCGGATGAAAGAACATGCTAAAGTAGTCTTGAAATGAGGTTCCTTCAAAGACGATTTGGAGGTAAATTATGTTTGTGGTTTGGTATGTTTGGCTACTATGAGTCAAAATCCACGATAGGAAAACATTTGATGTAGAGGTTGGGATTGAGTGACAATTATCAACATCACATAAATTCCACGCGAACGAAGTCGCTGGCAATAGCTAGTAAGCTATATTACTGTAAAGTTTCATTAAAATCAGTTCAGTATTTTTTGCATGAAAGTGGAACAAACATCCATCCATCTATCTATCCAAACAAACTTTCGCATTTATAATATTAGTAGGAGTAGGAAGTAGGATTAGTATAGTATCATCATCATCATCATCAGCCTATTGCAGTCCACTGCTGGACATAGGCCTCTCCAGTTGTTCGCCACTTAAGGCAAACATCTGGAGGATATACCCATAATTGCCACGCTGGGCAGGCGGGTAGGCGATCGCAGGGCGTAGCTTCTTGCTCCGGTGACGCTGCTGCCCGTCATCGGTCTGTGGTATTTAGTTACGCCTTCAATTTATGATGGTTATACCGCCACCAGTCGGTTGCCAGCGCCTCGTTTGTTATTCGGCAGGATGCACCACGGGCAGGTGAGGTTGGCTTGGAGCGAAAAGATGATGGGTCGCTCCCTTACATCCCCATATATAGTACTAGCTTTTGCCCGCGACTTCGTCCGCGTGTTTAAATTTATACATACAAAAGCTTTTTCCCGCTAACTCCCGTTCCCGTGGGAATTTCTCAAAATACAGCCATAACTAAACTTTATATTTACTAAGGTACCTGCATGCCAAATTTCAAGCGTCTAACTTAAGCGGTTTAGATTTTTCATACAAAAGGATTTTCCCGCTAATTCCCGTTCCCGTGGGAATTTCGGGAATTCCTTTCTTAGTGCACCCCTACGGTACCTAAGCTACGTCCCTTCCAAATTTCAAGTGCCTACGTTTAGCCGTTTGGGCTGTGCGTTGATATGTCAGTCAGTCAGTCAGTCAGTCAGTCAGTCAGTTTCTCCTTTTATATATATAGAAGAATAGTATGGAAGTATGGATTGAATACGCTCGTTTCCTGAAGGTACCCAAGTCGTAGCTGTTCGGAAAGACTTCCATTCCCGACCCCCAGTAACCACAACTCTACAAGCACAACATAAACCAGTCATAATTAAGAATAGCCGCCACTTATGACGCGATCCGGAATTAATGGACGCATCAGAAATATCTCCGGACTGAAATAAACTGGAAGAATCAATCTGTGCGCGGTTGAGTGATGGTCTGTGTGAGCGAGTGTTTCGCGTCTGGGCGTTATGGGATACAGTAGTAATATACTGTCCTGGCCGCTTGAAAGAAAACTGGACAAGTGCGAGTCGCACTCGCCCATGAAGGGTTCCTTAGTGATAGATAGTCGTTGTTGAGCGGATTATTTATAATTATTATTATTTTTTTTTTATATTGGCTCGACATAATGGCTTCCCTACGCCTGATGGAAAGCGAAAGAGAAACCCAAATCGCTGTGACAACGGGCAAGTAACTGGTCAGTTACCTGTCAGTTGCCACCGCCATGCCGGCCCAACCCTAACCTCCCACGAGCTCCGGAAACCCTACTCACCAGCAGAAACACGACCCAGAGGCCATTTTGACTGCGGTATTCTATAGGGTGGAAGTCCTTCCTCGGACGGGCGGCTCAATTCGAGTGAAGATTCGCTATGCCCTACCTCTCTTAAACTGTGCTGTGCTGTACGAGCAAGTGTTTCGCGTCTGGGCGTTATGGGATATTGAGTAATAATTGGTCGCTTGAAGAGGAGCACAGGCGCGATCACGATCGTAGCAGACCGCCAAAAAAATTGAGATCGACTTAAAAATATTCTTTCATTAAAATGTTAATAACACCTTTAAAAATTTTAAGGTCCGAAAAAATTTTTAAGACTACTTCAATCACTATTCTATTTGGCACAAGATTGCATCAAACACTCTGTGACATGCATTTCAATATCTTATTTAATTTTGACAGGCTCGGTGGCTCATTTGGTAGTAACCTCTGCCCTCTGAGCCAAAAGTCGTGGTTCGATTCCCGCACAGTACAAACATTTGTGTTCATGAACATGTCTGTTTGTATTGGTCTGGGTGTTTTCTATGTATAATATGTATTTATTTACAAAAAAAAATGTATCTAAGTAAGTTTATCAGTTGTCTAGTACCCATAGTACAAGCTTCGGCTTAGTTTGGGGCTAGGTGGCGCTGTGTGGCCCAGCGTGGCATGTCTTGGGTTATTTATTTATTTATTTAATACATGAATATCTATAAGTATATTAATTAACATTATTTAAACATTATCTGAAGTGGTAAAATTATTGAAAAGGTTAATTATGAAAATATGAAAAACTGCCCAGTAAAAACCAAGTAAAAATGACATTTATTTTGGTAAAGAAAGGTCTTACTATAATGTACAATCTTGCAGAACTGTTGTGAGGTGCATTACCTGAAACAATAAATAAAATCATTATAATCATGGCATGCAGGTAGATGTTATGACGTAGGCATCCGCTAAGAAAGGATTTTGATTGAACAATTCGGGCAGAATTGGGATGGGATGAAATAGGGGATGAAACTCTACGCGGACGAAGCCGCGGCCACGCTGTCAGTAAAATTTTGAATTATAGAATGAGGGTTGTCCGAAAAAAGGAACCAGATGGCGCCTGATAAAAGGCAGGTCCAACTGTTACGTGATTGGTTTATTTTGACATTTACATAGCAACGGACCACTCGCAGGATAGTTGGACCTGCCTTCTAAGTGGTGCCATCTGGTGGAATTCTCTTTTCAGAAAAATCATCACTTTATAATGAGTAGAAATATTTATAGTAAAAAATAATGATTTCGTTAAAAATGTTATACTAATATGTGTTCAAATTTCAAAAAGACGCAAATTACCAGCTTTTTGACAGCTGTCATTTTAATCATGTAACGTTTTATGGGGTAAACGAGTTCCGGAGTAGAGACCGCGTCTCGGCAAACGTAGTGTAGGACGCCCTCAGGCCAGGTGGAGTGACGATTTGCGCAGGACGGCTGGCAAGTGCTGGATGCGAGAGGCCCGGGACCGATCGAAGTGGCGAGCATTGGGAGAGGCCTATGTCCAGCAGTGGACTGATGATAATGACGTTTTATGGACTATAATTTGCTTCAGTAGTAGGTAACCTGTAACTTACACCCTTTGGCCTACACTCTTTAACAAGGCGTTGTCTTAAAAAGTCAAAGTCCCAATACTCTACTAGATGTTACCCCCGACTCCGCTCGTTACTCATTCAATCCCGACCAAAACAACAAGTAACGTAAACAAATAAAAAGTATTTTGTGTCGGATTGTTCTGAATAGGGCTGGCGATGGAAAGAATTTCTATTAAAATTAGATTTTTTAAATAATATTTTGTAAATAATATACATATATTTATTTTTTTAGAGGAGCTCGGTGGATGGCGCCGCAGTCTTGTTCGCTTAACAATGATCGCATCGTTGTGCAACCATTGGCGCGGTCAACCCGATGATGGGCGACCAAAATTTGACACCGATTTCCTCCGTGCTTCGGAAGGCACGTTAAGCTGTTGGTCCCGGGTGCTATCTTTACCAACTCAGATAGCAGTTATTACATCATATCAGAGATGATGAATAACTCTGACGCCTAAACTGGGAATGGGTATAGCTTACCCTAAGTGTTGCGGAGGTCTGTTGGCAGTCGCTCTGTGTAAAAGCTTAGCCCTCGCCAAATCTCTCAGTTTGGGAAGCCGACCCTGAGACAATCGGGAAAAAAGGCCAGGATGATGACATATATTTATTTTTTTCTAAATGACTACAATGATGGCCAGGCCGGCCTTGTCATCATCACCGGACTGTTGGGGGAGCGGAAGGCTCTCACCTAATAATAATAACTAAGTAAATAATCCAAGACATTCCATACTAAGCCACACAGCGCCATCTAGCCCCAAACTAAGCCGAAGCTTGTACTATGGGTACTAGACAACTGATAGACTTACTTAGATACATTTTTTTGTAAATAAATACATATTATACATAGAAAACATCTAGACCAATACAAACAGACATGTTCATTATTTATTTACACAAAAAGACTAAATAAGTTTATCAGTTGTCTAGTACCCATAGTACAAGCTTCGGCTTAGTTTGGGTCATCTTAGGTTATTTTTTTTATAGGTTTAGGTAAGTTATTTATTTATCTGAAGTATCTATAAAACATCCATAATTATAATATTATAAATGGGAAAGTCTCTCTGTATGTTTGTCTTTCTTCCACGGCAAAACGGGACGACGAATTGACATGATTTTTAAGTGGAGATAGTTGGAGGGATGGAGAGTAACATAGGCTACTTTTTGCCCCTTTCTAAACCCCCACTTCCCTAACATGGGGAGTAAGTTTGTATGGAGCATTCACTCCGAATTTGACGCGAGTGAAGCCGCGGGCAAAAGCTAGTATTATATAAAATCTGTTGGTCTATACTCTTTATTTATGAGTAGTTACAAAGCCACTAATAAAATAAAAGCGTAGTTATTGTTGCATAAAAGATTCCAAACCATAAAAATGTTTTAATATAAACTCACTCCTCATATCGCGTTGTCGGTCAAAGAGACGAGAGATACCCCTAGCTGTATAACAATGGGCTTGTAGAAAAAATTAAAACGAAGCGACCTGAATACTGCCGTCGATGGTCGGCACAGTACAGCGGGGACGGTGACAGAATACCTGTCATCATCATCATCAGCCTATTGCAGTCCACTGCTGGACATAGGCCTCTCCAGTTGTACGCCACTTAGGGCAAACATCTGGAGGATATACCCCATAATCGCGACGCTGGGCAGGCGGGTTGGGTATCGCAGGGCGTAGCTTCTCGCTCCGGTGACGCTGCTGCCCGTCATCAGTCTGTGGTATTTAGCTACGCCTTCAAATTGTGATGGTTATACCGCCACCAGTCGGTTGCCAGCGCCTCGTTTGTTATTCGGCAGGATGCACCACGTGCAGGTGAGGTTGGCTTGGAGCGAAAAGATGATGGGTCGCTGCCTTACATCCCAAAATACATGTCACATCGGTCAAATAATAACAAAATGGCTGCCTGATGTCAAGAGAGGTAGGGCTAGCGATGCCCCGTGGGGGCGCCGCACCACTCAGGCCATTGGCCCCATCTTGGAAGAGTGGATGCGGCGCCCCCACGGGGTGGTGACGTACCGGCTGACCCAGGTCCTTACGGGACATGGATGTTTCGGCCGGTACTTATGGAGGATCAGGCGAGAGCCTGATCCTCTATGCCGTCACTGCGACAGTGGCTCGGAGGACACGGCAGAGCATACGCTTCGGCATTGCCCTGCCTGGGCCAATGAGCGCTCCGTCCTCGTCACTGTCGCACAGGACCTCGATCTGCCGCAACTCTTGCGGCAGATGACGGCGTCGAAGGAGGTCTGGCGAGCGATGCTCGCATTCTGCGAGACAGTGATCTCGCAGAAGGAGGCGGCGGAAAGAGAGCGTGAGGCCGCGGTAGACGCGCCCGCTCTACGCCGCCCCCGGCCCGGGCGTCGCCGGAGGGCATACAACGCATTGTATGCCCTCTGAGCCTCTCCTTCGTGCCTCGAGTGGTGAGTGCGGGGGCGCGATCCACTCATAGGGGCGTAACGGTGTGGTGGGTGCAGCCACACCGTTGCACGAGGTCCGCCCGGGGGGCACTCTATTGCTCCCCGGATCCGGGGGTAGGGGTATTTGCCCTCCCCGGACCAGGAGTGCCGGCCGCTTATCATCTGCGGCTGGCCAGGGCAGGCAGGGATGTGGCCGTATGCTTCGGCGCTACCCGTGTCCCTGCAACTTGCTGCCCACTGGCGACACAGGGGGGTTTAGTGGGTATGCCCTCCCATTTTGGGAGGTGTGAGTCCCACACACCATGCCGCCTCCCCCCGGAGGCGGCATGAAGGTGCCTAATGCATTCCCCTCTAGAAAAAAAAAAAAAGGTAGGGCTAGCGAATCTTCGCTCGAATTGAGCCGCTCGTCTGGCGAAGGACCTCCACCCTGTAGAACACCAAATGCAGCCAAATGACCGGGTCGTGTTTCTGCCGGTGAGTAGGGTTTCCGGAGCTCGTGGAGGGTTAGGGTCGGGCCGGCATGGCGGTGGCAACAGACTGGTAACTGACCAGTTCCTTGCCCGTTGTCACAGCGACTTCTCTTTCGCTTTCCATCAGGTGTAGGGAAGCCATTATGTCAGGCTACTAAAAAAAAATGTTTTTGGTATTATTTACAAAACTGGTTTACTGTTCAAACGACCCTTCAGTGTGCCGGCCGCTTCCCCTCGCCAACCGCCCTGAACTAGTTTCGACCGGTATCCGCTTCCGAAATAATTGTATTCTTCAAATGCCCACCAATGGGGACGCTTCAAAATGAAACATCCAATAGATGGCGTTTGGCGAGACGTTCAACTATGCTGTGATTGGTCAATATCCATACTTCCATACTTATATTATAAACTGGCTGTGCTCGCGACTTCGTCCGCGTGGAATAGTTATTTTACCCCCGTTTTTTTTTACATTTTCCATTATTTCTTCGCTCCTAATAGTTGCAGCGTGATGTTATATAGCCTAAAGCCTTCCTCGATACATGGTCTATTCAACACAAAAACAATTTTTCAATTCGGACCAGTAGTTCCTGAGATTAGCGCGTTCAAACAAACAAACTCTTCAGCTTTATAATATCAGTTAAGATGGGAAAGTGTGTCTGTCTGTATGTTTGTCTTTCTTTCACGGCAAAACGGAGCAATGAATTGACGTGATTTTTAAGTGTAGCTAGTTGAAGGGATGGAGAGTTACATAGTCTACTTTTTGCCCCTTTCTAACCCCCCATTTCGCTAAAATGGGGAATGGAAATTTGTATAGAGTATTTCACAGATCGCCTGGGAACGGGAGTTAGCGGGAAAAATTGTATTGAACGCGTGCGAAGCCGGGGCGGGTCGCTAGTAATGTACATTAACTTTGCAGGGAATTAAAAGGTTGTAAAATAAATACTAAAGTTATTATCAAAAATGTTCCAAAAATTGTTCCAAAAACGTTCCGCCTCGCCCGTCCGACGGAAACTTTCCAGTTCTTAGCCGGCGAGGTTTGTTCCAGACCCCGTTTCGTGTTCCGTTTTGTTCCGGGAGCTGTTTTTTGTTCCATCAATTTGGAATTGCTTCGCTAAAAGTTCCACTTGGTTATTAAAATGAACGGTTCTATTTATTTCAGTTTTGTTCTTTACTGAAAAAGGGAGTTAGTTTAATGACATTTTGCGTTTTTACGCTTATCTGTACGTACATACAATACAAGTAACGTAAAAAGAAAATAATACATGCCAAGACATGCCACGTTGGGCCACACAGTCTGTGCCATCTAGTATCAAACTAAGCCGAAATTTCGATTCTGGGCTTCTCGCATCCAGCACTTGCCAGCCGTCCTGCGCAAATCGTCACTTCTTTTCTTTTCCAGAGGGGATTGCATTAGGCACCTTCGTGCCGCCTCCGGGGGGAGTCGGCATGGTGTGTGGGATTCACACCTCCCAAAATGGGAGGGCATACCCACTTAACCCCCATGTATCGCCAGTGGGCAGCAAGTTGCAGGCACACAGGTAGCGCCGAACCATACGGCCACATCCCTGCCTGCCCTGGCCAGCCGCAGATGAAGCGGCCGGCACTCCTGGTCCGGGGAGGGCAAATCCCCCTGCCCCCGGATCCGGGGAGCAATAGAGTGCTCCCCGGGCGGACCTCGTGCAACGGTGTGGCTGCACCCACCACACCGTTACGCCCCTATGAGTGGATCGCGCCCCCGCACTCACCACTCGGGGCGCGAAGGAGAGGCTCAGAGGGCATACGATTGTCACTCCACCTGGCCTGAGCGCGTCCTACACTACGTTTGCCGAGACGCGGTCTCCACTCCAGAACTCGTTTACCACAACGGTTATCGGTTCTGCATCCTATGTGGCTAGCCTACTGCCACTTCAGCTTACTTATCCTAATTAATTCCTTAAAAATCTAAAGGTGAGTTATTTAACAACCAAAGTTCCAACTTAAATCGGTTTAAATCCTCCATTAATGTACCTATCCTATCCTACCAAGTCCAACTTAGATTACTGCTTAATCGTATCAGCGTCGGAATAACGCAATTACACGACCGGTGTAGACGCTAATAACTCTTCCCGCGGGATCAAATAAGCGGGGTCAGGAATAATATCTGTATAGTAATTGTCATGTATTCGCTCCAAGCCACCCTCACCTGCTAGTGCATCCTGCCGAATAACACACGAGGCGCTGGCAACCGACTGGTGGCGGTAAAAACATCACGATTGAAGGCGTAGCTAAATACCACAGGCCGATGACGGGCAGCAGCGTCACCGGAGCGAGAAGCCTAGCCCTGCGATCGCCAACCCGCCTGCCCAGCGTGGCGATTGTGGGTATATCCTCCAGAAGTTTGACCTAGTTGGCGAACAACTAGAGAGGCTTATGTCCAGCAGTGGACTGCAATAGGCTGATGATGATGATGATGATGAACGCAGATTGGTTGATCCTTACACCACGATGACAACATATAATCGTTTTGTCATCGACTCGAGAACAAGAACACTATTCATTTACAAAAAGAAGTTTCTAAGTAAGTTTATCAGTTGTCTAGTACCCATAGTACAAGCTTCGGCTTAGTTTGGGACTAGGTGACGCTGTGTGGACCAGCGTGGCATTTCTTGGGTTATTTATTTCATTTTTCAGAAAACACTTTTCAACCGACTTCAATAAAGGTGGAGGTTCTCAATTTGTCTGTTTGTATGTATGTATAATATTTTTTTTTGCCGAACTTTTCTGTATGTCTAGTATCTAAATATTTCTAAGTTTATGTTTTAAACAACACCATATTTGCTTAACTTCAAACAAGCTTATTCAAGTTACAAGACTGGACAACAAAGAAAGGCAGGTACAGTGTCGGGTGTCGCGGCGTTGCCGCTCTTCGCAAACAAACCGGGGCGGCAACGGCGCGTGCGCAGGCGCAGGGGACGCGCCCTACCCGTATACTAAATTAATTAGTTTAATTGTTATAGGATTATGTAGTTATTTCAAAAAACCTCTCTCTGCATGACCCAAGGGTTAACTGGTAGAGAATGCTCCTAGCATTAAGTTCGCCTTTTGTACCATTTTGTGCAATAAAGTTTAAATAAATAAATAAGTGCAAGTATGGAAAGGGGCAAAGGGCTAAGCTCGGCGTTTCTTTGATCGCCACCGAACAATCGCCTTGATATAAACGGTAAAGAACACACATAGACGTAACATCCCAGACCCCAGCCTCCTGAACCAAGGGTCGTGGGGTCGATTCCCACCCGGGACAAACTTTTTTTTTATGCGAGAGGCGGCTCGGCAGTCGTGCAAATGAGATGCCTGATGGTAAGCAGTCGACACCGCCCATGGCAACTCAAATCGAGTTCTGGGGTCGCTGCCGGCCTTTTAAATATGAATAATGCGATTGTTGCAACGCATGGGGTTGTTCAATTGTTCCTGTCGACCTAACTTTTGCCTACCATCAAGTGGAGTGAGGTCATCCTGAAAACCCTCCTTTTAAAAAAAATACTAAGTCTGTAGTGATTATCCCTGCGTAAAGATAAAGAAAGGGTCTATTCCTATTAACGTTAGTAAGATTAATATTCTTGCCCTATTGACCCATGAAGCTCTAGAGGTCAGGGTTAGGGCCAATTTATTATTTATTTATTTATTTATTTATTTTCAAAAATCATACTACTAACATTACAGGTTTCCCCAATGCGATAGTGTAGATTAATTTATTCTATATTTTATTAATTTATATATATTTAATTATTCTATATTTTATTAATTTATTTATATATATAGTAAGTAATATCTATTTACCTAACATTTATTATTACAAAGCACAAATAATGTAGCCTTTGTAAATTCAGTCAAAGAACAGTTAAACACGTCTACTGCTTTATCGACTTCATTGAGTGTGCGTAGTGTCCGCGTTACGTTAAATTAGTTATTGTCAATTTAAGCGATCATAAACTTATTGGGATATAAAGGAGCAAACAAACATGTCATCATTCTCCTGCCCTTATCCCTCTAAGTGGGGTCGGCACAACATGTTTTCTCCTTCCACTCTCCTCCATTAGCCGTCATCTCCACACTCACACGCGACTTTCCGACGGTGCTCAAGACTTTGCAGTCTCGCATCGCAAAGTAGGTTTTCGGTCTTCCTCTATCATCATCATCGGCAGCCCGCGGCAGTCCACTGCTGGACGTAGGCGTCTCCCAAAATGCGCCATTCTGCTCGATCGGCAGCAACACTCATCCAGTTGATGCCGGCCGCCCTGCGCAGATCATCGCTCCACCTAGCCGAGGGGCGTCCCACACTGCGCTTGCCTGCACGCGGTATCCACTGTAGAACTTTCTTACTCCACCTATCATCAGTTCTGCGGCAGACGTGGCCAGCCCATTGCCACTTCAGCTTACTTATTCGAGTAGCTATGTCGGTTACCTTTGTTCTCTGGCGTATTACTTCATTAGGGATTTTATCCCTCAGAGAAACTCCAAGCATAGCTCTCTCCATAGCTCGCTGAGCCACTTTAAGCTTATGGACCAGCCCCACCTTCAGTGTCCATGTCTCTGCACCAAAGTTCATTACAGGCAAGACGCACTGGTTAAAGACTTTTGTCTTTAGGCATCTCATTTTTTTTTTATATTGGTTCAGCATAGTGGCTTCCTTTTGCCTGATGGAAAGCTGAAAGGAAGCCCAAATCGCTCTGATAACGGGCGGGAAACCACAGTTACCAGTCAGTTACCACAGCCATGCTGGCCTGTGAGATGCTTCTTCACGCTTCGTTTAAAGGATCCCATACTGTAAGAAGGAGGAAACACGTGTGCCGGCAGAGAATTCCACTTTTTGATAGTACGGCATAGGTAGGAGTTACCGAATTTTTTGGTACGCGATGGGATATTATCCACCGTGAGACGGTGGCATCGCATGCCAGCCCGCGTGGTCCTATGTCGGAAAGGTAATCTCTTCCTCTATATCCTTTCACATTCATTCTCTAAAGTTATAGTTCGGTTTTGCATTGTCTACTCCAAGTAGAACCGCCATGACATCACTCCTGAACGCCTCAATGGGATCACCGTTGTTTTGATACGCGAGTGACGACGGCTCCCCGAGTTTATAAATAATGAGCGCACACACATTCTTTGACTTCGATCTGATGCTATGCTATTTACTAGATCGTAGGTTCCTGTTTGAAACGGGTAACAGCGTTTATCTGGGTACAAATAACCCAAGACATGCCACGTTGAACCACAGCGCCATCTAGCCCTAAACTAAGCCGAAGCTTGTACTATGGGTACTAGACAACTGATAAACTTACTGACGATACTTTTTTTTGTAAATAAATACATAATATTATACATAGTAAACACCCAGACCAATACAAACAGACAAGTTCACGAACACAAATGTTTGTACTGTGCGGGAATGGAACCCACGACCCTTGGCTCAGAGGGCAGAGGTCACTACCAAATGAGCCATCGAGCTAGTCAAAACACAATTAAAACTACATATGTGTGTTTATTTTGAAAATGGGAGAAAAGTCCATAATTTCAGTTTGATTGGGATTTCTTAGACTCAAGGGGCTTTATAGGGGGCCCTCTGCTACAGATAAAAATTTAAAAAGGACAATGTTTCTTGAAGACTGGGCCGGATCTATCTAATGTCAGTTTGGGCTACAATTCGGGGCTCTCAGACTCCGAATAATAGGAAGTCACATGGGGGAGGGGCGCACGCCACTGCCACTACCGCCAAAACTGGTGTTTGTAAAGGTGCTTAGTCCACAAACGTTTGAGAGCGCGTGGTCTGGCAACAAAGGCCGGTGCGTACGCGCAGACCGATGCTTTCACCATTTAAGTATAGCAATTTCTGTATCGCCCGCCACTAACCTGGTGGGCCAAAATACAGAGAGACCTCAAGGAAGCCCATTTGCCTGGCGCAAAAGAGTGAGGAGACCCGACCCCAAATAATGGGAAAAGGGAAGGACAAAGAAGAGAATTTCTGTATTGACCGGTCGCGGTAATAGGGATGCCTGTGATCTAATACAGAGCTAAGAGATGTCGATAAAGTTGAGTGTCTTCTGTAATGTAAGATCATCATCATCAGCCTATTGCAGTCCACTGCTGGACATGGGCCTCTCCAGTTGTTCGCCACTTGGAGCAAACATCTGGAGGATATACCCATTTTTTTTGTTTTTTTTTTTGCCGTGGAAAATGCATTTATGCATTCCCGCTGCTTGGGGGAGCAGCGGGGTATGTGGGACTCACCCCGCCTCGAAGATGGAAGTGAGGCAGGAAATACCCACTAAAAACCCCGGCCCCTTCGTCATGCGCCTTAAAGGTGGTGTCGAGGGTCCTATTTGTATGTACACCAAGAGGATATACCCATAATCGCCACGCTGGGCAGGCGGGTTGGCGATCGCAGGGCGAAGCTTCGTGATGGTTTTACCGCCACCAGTCGGTTTGCCAGAGCCTCGTTTATTGTTCGGCAGGATGCACCACGGGCAGGTGAGGATGGCTTGGAGCGAAAAGGTGATAGGTCGCTCCCTTACATCCCAGGAAGGATTGACCTCAGTAGGTTTATTTAATTTGATTCACCGGGGCAACAAAGGCAGCTGCTAAAAATTTAAATAAACACCATCATCTCCTTTCCACTCCCGAACAACACGTGCTGGACAGCGTTGTCATCCGCATACCATCCAGACGATGGTGGCGCGCACCAAGAGGTTTAGTTCCTCGTTCTTGCCCCGTGCCATTAAGTCATAGAATGCCCTTCCAGCTCATGTGTTTCCTGTCTCTTACAATCCTGGGTTCTTTAAACGGCATCTCAGTGGGTCTTCAGGGTGAGGGCGACAGGCGCGGGTTTGTTCTATTGTGCCTGTCGACCTAACTTTTGGACCTCACGACCGCTTACCATCAGGTGGAGTGAGGTCGTCCTGAAAGCTCTTCTTATAAAAATAGATATTAACGTAGAATAAACATAATTGTACTGTGTACTTTTATCGATATGCATGCTGTCTCAACAACCAGTTTCTAGTGGACATAATTTTTCCATAGACACTTTCTAGACCGGACGGCCATTTTGACGTGTCCGTTGAAAGAGATAATGCATTTTCTCGAGACTAGAATTTTATATCTAGAACTGCTGACAATTCCTGTTTTCAAATGGCCGACTGTAAAATAAATACAATAAAATAAGTCATCATCCTCTTAGCGTTGTCCCGGTTTGTGTATCTAGGCCCAGGGTCCGCTTTGACCATGATCCTAAATTTAGCGAGTCTGGGTATTACATTGAAGCGACTGCCATCTGACCTTCGTAACCCTCAGAAAGGGGAACCAGACAAATTTGGATCATGGTTACACATTCAGAATTAAACTGGATGTGCAGGTTTCCTCACGATGTTTTCCTTCATCGCTAAGCTAGTGGTATAATTCCGCACATAGATTTTTGCAAATCCAGAGGTGCGCGCCCCGCGCGGATTCGAACCGACGACCTCACGTGTGTGAAGCGACGATCTTACCACTAGGCTACCACGGCTCAATAAAATAAGTAAAACGGTTAATTTCTGCAAATAGATTCACTAAGTAGTAATACTTGAGCACGTCAAAACTTATTTCCTACCAGAACTTGGACGTGTAGCCTGCTGAGAAGAAGTGCCGCAACAAACTCCTTTAAATAACCTAACACATGACACATAGCCATCTAGCCCCAAACTAAGCCGAAGCTTGTACTATGGGTACTAGACAACTGATAAACTTACACAGATATTTTTGTAAATAACGAGTTCTGGAGTGGAGACCGCGTCTCGGCAAACGTAGTGTAGGACGCGCTCAGACCAGGTGGAGTGACGATTTGCGCAGGACGGCTGGCAAGTGCTGGATGCCAGAGGCCCAAGTTCGAGTAAATAGGTATATTAATTCATATTATTAATTTGATAAATGCAGTGCTAACTTCATACACGTGTGATAAATAGACAAGAAAATTATCTTAGACGTTAAATATGTATGATTTAATCAATGTTATGACGTAATTATTGTATGAAATTCAAGAATCCTTCTAATATTGTAAACTACTTAGCTGCCGGTGGCTTTGTTCGCGTGAATATGGATGATTATTATGTGAAATTATTCTTTTTTATTTATAGTGGCTCGACATAATGGCTTCCCTACGCCTGATGGAAAGCGAAAGAGAAGCCCAAGTCGCTGTGACAACGGGCAAGTAACTGGTCAGTTACCTGTCAGTTGCCACCGCCATGCCGGCCCAACCCTAACCCCCCACAAGCTCCGGAAACCCTACTCACCGGCAGAAACACGACCCAGAGGTCATTTGACTGCGGTATTCTATAGGGTGGAGGTCCTACCCCGGACGGGCGGCTCAATTCGAGCGAAGATTCGCTATGCCCTACCTCTCTTAAAATTCTAAATCTTCTCCTTCTGTGTGAAATTATTATATTCTTACAAGCCTTCAGTGTTTGCAATGTGTTTATAAACCTTACATTAGAAACATCTAAAATTATCAGTGTTTCTCTACTATCATCATCATCATCATCAGCCTATTGCAGTCCACTGCTGAACAGGCCTCTCCAGTTGTTCGCCACTTAGGGCAAACATCTGGCGGATACTCATAATCGCCACGCTGGGCAGGCGGGTTGGCGATCGCAGGGCGTAGCTTCTCACTCCGGTGACGCTGCTGCCCGTCGTCGGTCTGTGGTATTTAGCTACGCCTTTTGGATGTAGCGCCACCAGTCGGTTGCCAGCGCCTCGTTTGTTATTCGGCAGGATGCACCACGAACAGGTGAGGTTGGCTTGGAGCGAAATGATGATAGGCCGCTTCCTTACATCATGCAGTAGACTGATGATGATGATGAAACATACATAGGAACAAACAACACAACCAGGACAATCAAATATGTGATGTGTTATATTAAATATCCCCAAGACATGCCACGCTGGGCCACTCATCGCCATCTAGCCCCAAACTAAGCCGAAGCTTGTACTATGGGTACTAGACAACTGATAAACTTACTTAGATACATTTTTTTTTGTAAATAAATACATATTATACATAGAAAACACCCAGACCAATACAAACAGACATGTTCATGCACACAAATGTTTGTAATGTGTGGGGATCGAACCCACGACTCTTGGCACAGAAGGCAGAGGTCACTACCAATTGAGCCATCGAGCCAGTCATCATTATTATTAGAGTTACAATGTTAATTTCACTCCATTAAACCATTTACAAATGTTCCATTTTCTATTCCAATTTAATTACTAAGTAACAAGATGATTCTAGCACTAATTCTGTATCGTACAAAGTGTTTAATGTGTCAATTTGACATTTATTTTATCTGTTACCAAGACGAATGGCGGAGCAGAGATCTGTGGTTCGAATATAAACCTGTGCCAACAAAGTTTCACCCATGTTGCAGTCTTGGAACTCGGTGAATCGGCCATAATATAATTTTTATACGTACGAAATATGAAGGAAAATATATTATTGTAGTTGGTGCCAGCGACTTTGTCTGAGTGGACTTTTTGATACAGATAATAATAAATAAATAACCCAAGACATGCCACGCTGGGCCACACAGCGCCATCTAGCCCCAAACTAAGCCGAAGCTTGTACTACGGGTGCTAGACCACTAATAACATTACTGACGATACTTTTTTTTGTAAATCTAAATACGTATAAAATGTATGATAAAAGGAGAAACTGACTGACTGACTGACATATCAACGCACAGTCTAAACGGCTAAACGTAGGCACTTGAAATTTGGAAGGGACGTAGCTTAGATACCGTAGAGGTGCACTGAGAAAGGAATTCCCGAAATTCCCACGGGAACGGGAGTTAGCGGGAAAAAATTGTATTGAACCGAAAAAAAAATTGTGCGAAGCCGGGGCGGGTCGTTACATACATAATTATACTTAATAAACACCCAGACCAATACAAACAGACATGTTCATGAACACAAAAAACCTAAGACATGCCACGCTGGGCCACACAGCGCCATCTAGCCTTACACTAAACCGAAGCTTGTACTATGGGTACTAGATACCAAAGTGGCGAGCAACTGGAGAAGCCTATGTCCAGCATTGGACTACGATAAGTTGATGATTCCATCATCATCAACATCAGCCTATTGCAGTCCACTGCTGGACATAGGCCTCTCCAGTTGTTCGCCACCTAGGGCAAACTTCCGGAGGACATATCCATAATCGCCACGCTGGGCAGGCGGGTTGGCGATCGCAGGGCGTAGCAACTTACTCCGGTGACGCTGCTGCCCGTCATTGGTATGTGGTATTTTGCTACGCCTTCTATCGTGATGGTTTTACCGCCACCAGTCGGTTTGCCAGAGCCTCGTTTGTTGTTCGGCAGGATGCACCACGGGCAGGTGAGGATGGCTTGGAGCGTAAAGGTGATAGGTCGCTCCCTTACATCCCTGATTGATGATTCCATCAAATGTGAAAATAAACATGTTTTCTTTCTTTCATCTCTTTCAACACGGTTTCTAGATAAGAAGCCGGACAGGCATCGTTTAACAGCTAATTATATATGACTATTTAGATCTACTTGAAATAATTGTCAAGAAACTTAATTATGTACTATAATAGGAAGTGCTGACATATAATAAACATAAATAAAACCGTCTCTCTTTAAGACAGGTAGGGCATAGCGAATCGTCGCTCGAATTGAGCCGCCCGTCCAGGGAAGGACCTCCACCCTATAGAATACCGCAGCCAAATGACCTCCGGGTCGTGTTTGCCGGTGGCATCCCACATATATCATTAATATTACCTATATGTATAACACAAAGGAAAATTCAGAATTTATACATTGCCAAATTGTTCACTATTGCAGTTCAGGAGATGTCGTTCAAAAAAAGTCCTCAACTTATAGTTTCGATAATTTATCGATATTATTGATATGACGTTATCTATCGCTAGACCATCGATGGACAACACTACTACCTACTATAATTGGACTATGACTAACGCCCGGACGCGTCTGTTTCAAAACATTCTGTACTAATCGTCTTGAGATAAGACATGCTTAATTATTCACGTCGTAAGTACAAGATTATGGACGCTTAAGGACCAGAGACGCTACGTTGTATATCTATAGAATACTAGCAAACCCGGCGAACTCCGTTTCGCCACCAGATGGCTGTAAAATTTTTTTTCCTTAATTTTCTTTACCTGCCCATTCTAACCTATGGTGCACAATCCTTGTCACTTACCGAAAATCAGAAGTCCAAACTCAAGGTTTGCCAAAGGGCAATGGAACGGAGCATTTTAGGCATCAAGCTCATAGATAAGATCAGAAATACCTCCATTCGCTCGCAAACCGGAATCGCCGATGTAGGGTATAAAACAGCCAAGCTGAAGTGGGATTGGGCGGGCCATGTATGCAGGATGAAGGAGGAGAGATGGGCCAGGATCGTCACACAATGGGTGCCAGAAGACGGCTACCGCCGAAGAGGGCGGCCCCGGAAAAGATGGAGTGACGATTTGGTCCATCAATCAGAAGATTGGCAGGCTCTAGCTTTAGATAGAGAACTTTGGAAGGATTTGTGGGAGACCTTTGCCCAGCAGTGGGACAGCACAGGTTGAAAAAGAAGAAAGAAAGAAGAAGAATTTTCTTTACCTATATCCTTAATTTTATAAACCTCACGGAGCCCGAAACCTTTCTAACGAATGCAAAACCGTGAAAATCGGTTCGTGCGTTCTGGAGTTATAGCGTCCGGGAGGAAAACCCGACTTATTTTTATATAGTAGATATAACCCAAGACATGCCACGCTGGGCCACACAGCGCCATCTAGCGCCGAACTAATCCGAAGCTATTATTATGGGTACTAGTAACTATTTATAGTACCTAGCACGACATAAAGGCTTCCCTACGACAACGAAAGAAAAGCCCACGTTGTGACAACGGGCAAGTAACTGATCAGTTGCTTGTCAGTTGCCACCGCCATGCCGACAACCCCCACGAGCTCCGGAAACCCTACTCACCGGCAGAAACACGAGGTCCGGAGGTCATTTGGTTGCGGTATTCTACTTATACCTACAGGGCGGAGGTCCTTCCCCGGACAGGCGAATTCGAGCGAAGATTCACTGTATTTGACTGGCTCGGTGGCTCAATTGGTAGAGACCCCTGCCTTCTGAACCAAGGGTCGTGGGATCGATTCCCACCCGGGACAAACATTCGTGTGATGAACACTTGTGTTTGTTCCGTGTCTGGGTGTTTATATTTGTATTTAAGTATTTATTTGTGGTACCTTCGTAGTTCTGATACCCATAACACAAGTGCTTAAGCTTCTTACTTTGGGATCGGAACAATGTATGTGATGTTGTCTGATATTTATTTATTTACTATGCCCTACCTCTCTACTCTAAAGGATCCTGAGGCCAATAATGTGACGTTTTACCAGAGCATTACAAAGACAAACTGGCTCAGTTTCGTTCAACTTATCCGTAGAATGCACTCATTGTAGAGGATTCACTCCGCCAAACCGGTGTGCAGTATTTATATCTCAAGCCTACAACTTAAAGCGGTTTATGTAATACGAACATTTCGCATACCTTTACTGGCTTGAGGGCTCATTCGGTAGGGACTCTGCCTTCTAAGCCAAGGGTTCTGGGTTCGATCCCCGCACAGTAAAACTGTTTGTGTGCATGAACACGTCTGTTTGTGTAGGTATGGGTGTTTACGGTGTATAAATCCTAGTAATAATATAAATGCGAAAGTTTGTTTGGATGCATGGATGTTTGTTCCTCTTTCACGCATTAATTACTGAACGGATTTTAATGAAACTTCACAGTAATATAGCTTATAGGTTGGATTTTTTTTTAGTAGCTCGACATAATGGCTTCTTTACGAAAGCGAAAGAGAAGCCCAAGTCGCTGTGACAACAGGCAAGTAACTGGTCAGTTACCTGTCAGTTGCCACCGCGATGCCGGCCCAACCCCAAACCCCTCACGAGCTCCGGAAACCCTACTCACCGACAGGAACATGAACCGTCATAGATGGCGTGGCATGTCTTTGTAATTTACAGTCAGTTGTTCAGTTTCATACAACAACATTAACTGCAACTATCCCTTTCCCCGAAACAGAACAATCGATACACGTCTAATTATAAAGGTAGTGGTTTTAATATTTCTAATATTAATTTCAATTATCTACGGAGTGAACTTTAGTTGAAAATACAGGTGCATTCGCGTCTTGTAGGAACGTTGGTCAACAACGCAACGGTATTAAAAAAATAATTAACAAATTTAAATCACAAGTATATTGGGATTTAAGGGAGCGACCTATCATCTTTTCGCTCCAAGCCACAATCGATTGCCCGTGATGCATCCTGCCAGATCACAAACGAGGCTCTGGCAACCGACTGGTGGCGGTATAACCATCACGATTGAAGGCGTAGCTAAATACCACAGGCCGATGACGGCAGCAGCGTCACCGGAGCGAGGAGTTCCGCCCTGCGTTCGCCAACCCGCCTGCCCTGAGTGGCTGTTATGGGCAAATCTAGGGCCCGTATCACCAAAATCGAAAACGATCGTTCGTTGAACGGATGATTTCAGTTCGAACGATTTACTGAACGGACATGAGAGGGATTTATGGGGCAAAAATACGCGATCCGTTCAACGAACGAACGTTTTTGGTGTTAGGGACCCAGAAACTAAGGAGAACTACATAATAATATCAGACAACATCACATACATTGCTCCGATCCCAAAGTAAGTAGCTTAAGCACTTGTATTATGGGTATCAGAACAACGAAGGTACCACAAATAAATACTTAAATACAAATATAAACACCCAGACACGGGACAGACACAAGTGTTCATCACACGAATGTTTGTCCCGGGTGGGAATCGAACCCACGACCCTTGGTTCAGAAGGCAGGGGTCACTACCAATTGAGCCACCGAGCCAGTCAAAACCAAAAGTAGTAATATTGATAAAAAAAATCAAAAGTAAAATAAATGTCCAGCCTATATTCAGATTAGCATAGCTTTTATCAACTTTTTGACTAAAACACTTCACGAATCACCTAAATAAATATGGAAGGATGACCCAATTGAAATGTAAGCGGAGAAGGGTGACGGAACATATTTACATATTCAGATCGGCCATGAATACATAGCAATGAATTTGCTACGTAAAACTGAAAAGCAAATGAATTATGTACTTTCCTAAAGAGAAAAAGATACATTTTTATTAAGAGGCTTTATATAACCATAGTCGGCGTATAACTAAGGAGGCTGGCAATCGGCTGGTGACGGTACAGCTGAGAGGACTGGCTCGGTAGCTCAATTGGTAGTGACCTCTGCCTTCTGAGCCAAGGGTCGTGGGTTCGATCCCAACACATTACAAACATTTGTGTGCATGAACATGTCTGTTTGTATTGGTCTGGGTGTTTTCTGTGTATAATATGTATTTATTTACAAAAAAAATGTATCTAAGTAAGTTTATCAGTTGTCTAGTACCCATAGTACAAGCTTCGGCTTAGTTTGGGGCTAGATGGCGCTGTGTGGCCCAGCGTGGCATGTCTTGGGTTATTTATTTATAGTAATACACATCATATATTTTTTTCAGTTTTATCATGCCCATATTTTAGCACACATTTTGCCACTTTTCTCGCGCAAACTATTAAGTTCAACTGACAGGTAACTGGCCACTTACTTGCCCGTTGTCACAGCGACTTGGGCTTCTCTTTCGCTTTCCATCAGGCGTAGAGAAGCCATTATGTCGAGCTACTATAAAAAAAAAGAAGATTTTAATGTTAATGACGTTTCATAAATAAAAAATATTAATAAGAGGAAGACGAAATAGGACATTTCATGGGAAGCGCCGCGTCTGCCCTTGACAGCCGTTAATTAAGTTAATTAAGATTTGTAAATGCTCAATTAATTAAGCCGTGTAAGTACACAGAGATAATTTTCTTTGCCGATGAACTGAGTACAATGAAAGAGACTCATTCCTTTAAAGTTTTTTAAGAGAGGTAGGGCATAGCGAATCTTCGCTCGTATTGAGCTGCCCGTCCGGGGAAGGACCTCCACCCTATAGAATACCGCAGCCAAATGACCTCTGGGTCGTGTTTCTGCTGGTGAGTAGGGTCTCCGGAGCTCGTGGGGGGTTAGGGTTGGGCCGGCATGGCAGTGGCAACTGACAGGTAACTAACCAGCTACTTGCCAGTTGTCACAGCGACTTGGGCTCCTCTTTCGCTTTCCATCAGGCGTAGGGAAGCCATTATGTCGAGCTACTATAAAAAAAAAAAAAAAGTTTATAAAGATTCCCCTTATATTTGAAGCCTAAGTCTTAAAGTTTTTAACCTTAGTCATAAGACTAGCATTTAAATCTGAGGCTCGGGTACACCTGGCCTGTGTGTGTAGGCCTCCCCCAAATGACAGTTGTCATTTGCGTAGTGATAAAGATCTAAGCATATGTAAGGGATATATGTATTATAGACATATGTAAGGGAGCGACCTATCACCTTTTCGCTCCATCCTCACCTGCCCGTGGTGCATCCTGCCGAACAACAAACGAGGCTCTGGCAAACCGACTGCTGGCGATAAAACCATCACGATAGAAGGCGTAGCTAAATATCACAGGCCGATGACGGGCAGCAGCGGCACCGGAGCAAAAAGCTACGCCCCGCGATCGCCAACCCGCCTGCCCAGCGTGGCGATTATGGGTATATCCTCCAGAGGTTTGCCCTGGGTGGCGAACAGCTGGAGAGGCCTATGTCCAGCAGTGGACTGCAATAGGGTGATGATGAAAGATCTAAGCATACCTATGGATGGACAGACAGACTGTTTTATATTTTGTACACAGTTGTACTACAAGTAAAACAACCACACTTCAAGCAGCTAATTTGAAGCCAAGATTAATGTATAAGAAATTAAAATTTTACGCCGAAAGGACCTACGTTACGCGTTTGAACATAACAACTAAACGCAACGATGAATAAAATTAGACAGTCGCTGGTTTTAACGTTAGTACACTCTGTTTTATGATTAGCGCTTCATAAACAAGTTGAGACGAGAATTTTAAGAGAGGCAGGGCATAGCGAATCTTCGCTCGTATTGAGCTGCCCGTCCGGGGAAGGACCTCCACCCTATAGAATACCGCAGCCAAATGACCCGGAGTCGTGTTTCTGCCGGTGAGTAGGGTTTCCGGAGCTCGTGGGGGGTTAAGGTTGGGCCGGCATGGCGGTGGCAACTGATATGTAACAGTTACTTGCCAGTTGTCACAGCGACTTGGACTTCTCTTTCGCTTTCCATCAGGCGTAGGGAAGCCATTATGTCGAGCCACATAAAAAAAAGGCGCAGAGCGTCCCCCGTTTGCCGATTTTCAGTCTTCACTCAGAATGCATTCATAGCAATCGCTCAACTACTGCAGAATAAGGCCAGTAGGTATGTACAATGGCTACTAAAGACAATTGACCGGTTATAGACTTGTACGTCGACGTAGCGCTCGTCCAATAGACGATGGGCACTTAATAGGATGAGATTGGCACTTATAGGATGTAAGAGAACGACCCATCATCTTTTCGCTCCAAGCCAACCTCACCTGCCCGTGGTGCATCTTGCCGAGTAACAAACGAGGCGCTGGCAACCGACTGGTGGCGGTATAACCATCACGATTGAAGGCGTAGCTAAATACCACAGGCCGATGACGGGCAGCAGCGTCACTGGAACTAGAAGCTACGCTCTCGATCGCCAACCCGCCTGCTCAGTGGCGATACCCATAGGTATAGGTACTCCAGACTTTTATTTTATTTTATTTTGTTGTTTTATTTTATTTTATGATGTTTGCCCTATGAACAAAAACTACAACAAGTCTAACAAAGAATGCATGACTTACGTCCGTATTCACAAACGTTACTATGCGGACGCATAGTGCCCAAAATCCTATAGGTTTTTGGGTACCTGTGCGCGACGCATAGTAACGTTTATGAATACGGCCGATACGTACTTATGAGAGATACTTACCAGTGCAAAAGTAAATAAATAAATAAATATTTATTCAATTGCACACAGTTAATATACAAAAAATATATATCTACAGAGAATTTAGTATAGCAAAATTTTACCATAGATCTTATCTGCGAGGCATTTTAAATTACAAATGTGCAAAGGCAGAATGCTAAATTTCATGCAATTTACAAGGGTCCCCAAACTAGGCAGTGCCTGTATTTTGGGCAACCAGTTTTCAAGTTAGATATAAGTGCGCAAACACAAGTGCATTCTCTGTACCTTCACTCTCATAATCCTACGGGAACTCTATCTGGGACTCGCGGTAGCGTTAAAGCCAAGTTCTATTAGATCATAATAAATATCAGACATATCACATACATATTCAATGTATGACAATAGAATAGAATAGAATAAAGTTTATTTGTTGTTTCGTTCCCATAGTAAGTAGCTCAAGCACTTGTGTTTTGGGTACCAGAACAACGAAGGTACCTACCTACCACAAATATACAGGGTGTTTCTTCTAAGATATCAAACCGGCACGCGCTAATAGCAGGGTTCCATACCTATTGAGTTAACCCTTATGTATGTTCAACGATTGTTTGTAGTTTTCGAGAAATAATTTTTTTGATATTTTTTTTTTATTTATTTTTTTAGATTTTAGATTTCTTGGCCAGACGACTTTAAATAACTAAACTGGTATTTTGTCTCACTATTATGAACCTAAAGAGAAAATTATGCAAAATACTAAAAAAAAAGTTCTGAAAAAAATGAAGTATGAAAATTACACGATTTCTCGAAAAGTTAAAAAAATCGTAGAACATACATCGGGGTTAAATCGATAGGTATGGCACCCTCACCCCTCCTCCCTTTAATTTAAACGTTCGTGTGATGAACATTTGTGTTTGTTCCGTGTCTGGTATATATTTGTAGTACCTTCGTTGTTCTGATACTTTGGGATCGATCATATTTATTTATCGTCTGCTTAAAGCTAGTTTGGAAGAGATCCCTTAAAGCAATAAGACCACCTAAATGGTTATTTAATACGTAATTAATCTTTGTGCCTAGTTTTAAGTCAACTGTCCATCTATCTATATCTTTATTTATAAGCACTTAAGAATTGTCTAGTACAAAAGTAAAAATAACTATGAGTCGTATTAAAGTTTAACTCAAGGGAGAATTATTATAATTAGACAATCCGTTTGGATAGACACGACCGCAGAAAGATCAGGCGAAGGACTTTTTAAATCTAATGGAACTTATGCAAATGACTAAGTTATATCTCTTGAAGTAACACAAAATGTAGGTAGCCATATTAAGTAAGATTGTTCTTATTAAAGTTTACATCAAAGTAAATTGGTTTGAAGATAATTTCGTTAATATACTAGCTCGCTGAACTAGAATATTGCTTGTTTGTTATTTACTTGGATTCTTCAATTATATCTTGTAATAGTTTGAAAAAATTAAGAGATTTAATCTAATCCAAAAAATCTATTCAATTGAATTCTTTATTTGCAATGCTCACTAATTACTGACAATTATATAGTTCGCATTTTCTATCAATTAATACATATTGTCTTCATTTATAACATTACGAGTACAGGTTCTTGAATAATAAACTTGTATGCATAACACATATGCTCATTCCTCAGATTAAAAACCTATTTGAGGCTCATTCTTATTAAAAACAAAAAGTATATTTTAACATCCAATTCTCAAAATTTGTGTATAACTTAAGATGTTAAGGTAAACAATATCTTTAATGATATTACAAAAAAAGATTTTGATATAAACAGTTCTGTCAACATAGTAAATAAATAACATTTCAGGGATGATTATTGATTCAAGAGATCCATTGCAAAGAAAGTTTTTGTATTAAAGATTCAATATAAATTGATACATAAACTTTCTTTGTCGAAATAAAAATGTAAAATTTTTCGATGTAAACAGTTTTTCATTGGAGCAATAACATAAGTTTCTTACTGATGTCCTTTTAACTAGACTGGTAGTGAATCCTTTTTGAACATTATATGTTCAATTTGTAGTGTACATAATATTATAAAGAGAAAAGATTTGTACTTTTGTGTGTATGTTTGTAAATAAATTATAAACAACTTGGCCAATTACAATTCATTCTTCATTGGTAAGCTATATTCACCCTGAATAACATAGGCTTAATGAGTTAATAATAAAGAGTAGGTAAAGACAGTTGTTTTTACTTTTTGATGAAGGTTTGTGAAACCTATACACAAATGAATAATAGAAATAGAAAAGTTTATTCAGCGCACATTAAATGTACTTAATCTACTAAGTAACTTAAGACTAAGCTACAATGGTATACAATGTGCAGCCAAATTGGTATCCACTCAGTGAATGTCTAGGCATGACATAAAGACTGCCAAGACGCTGATTTCCAGTGGAACTGTCAAGAGGGAATAATATCGTAATCAGAATTAAGTCTTCGAACCTACATCCACATCAAAACATCGTTATATATCTTAACTAATATTATAAAGCTGAAGAGTTTGTTTGTTTGAACGCGCTAATCTCAGGAACTACTGGTCCGAATTGAAAAATTATTTTTGTGTTGAATAGACCATTTATCGAGGAAGGCTTTACGCTATATAACATCACGTTGCAACTATTAGGAGCGAAGAAATAATGGAAAATGTAAAAAAAAACGGGGAAAAAATAACTATTCCACGCGGACGAAGTCGCGAGCACAGCTAGTCGCTCCATAAACAAGACACACGCGTTATACTAGCCGTTCTTACACGACAAGATTCGAGTCCTCGTGTAACAAGAATATCCCTACAAGCAACAGGAAATTATGTTTACGCCGCGCGGTACCCTCCGGTTCCGCGAAAGACACGCTTCAACGATCAATTCGTACGAATATTCGTCGTAAGCGCTCATAATCACACATATATTACATATAGGATGTACACTTTTGACAATATATTCGTATTTGTCGATATAAAACGCAAAAATTCGGTTAATTTCCGAGAAATATCAAAGAAATGGAACGTTTCGTTCGTGACTTGGCTGATATTTCTCCGTAACCGCACAAATATCACTAAATAAATGTATTTTCTTGTCAATTTCGACTCTTTTTTTTCGACAATTCAGTCGGCTATAAGCAAATCTTTGTTGACGTCGCAAAGACGACCTTTCAACAGAGGTTGGGAATCAATTTTCGTTGTCACCTATCCCCGTTGCAGTCAGAACGCTGCTATAAGTGGGAATCACAAGGGTTTACACACAGCCCGTCGGATATTTCATCCCTTTCTCGCCTGTTTTGCTTCAGATAAACGCGTCTCATTTTTCAAATTCCATTCGAATTTTTGGTTAACGATTCCTTAGTATAGTTTCATTTAGTTGCATACAAATATGACGCTTGTTATAATTTCTGCGTCCAGTTAAATTGGACGGTATTTAAAACTTTTAAAAGCAAATTCGAGCGGATAAACCGTCAAGACGGCGGCATTCAATCCCGCCGGCGTTGACACATCCAGACGCATCGTAAAAAACTTGTCGATTCGAATCAGAATACGAGCGAGTTTATCGATTGTTTTCGCGAAAACGTTTCGCTCTCGCGAATCCTTTACACATTGAATGGACGCACTCACAGCACACTTCACTGTTCTCACCTTAATCTGACTGGCGGCGGAATGTTGAAGGCAGGGTACAGTTTAGCATTGGGACTCTCGAACAACATTTTCACGATTATTCACTTACTTCACCGCGAGAACATTGTCACACCGTCCGTTCGATGCGGTGTGTGGCCGGCGACTGCCGACGCGCTGCGGTGCGCCCCTCCCCGTGACGTCAGGCGACGCGGTCCCCCCTCTCGCTCACTCTAGTAGCGCCAGTAAGGGAGGGCGTTCCGCCAGCTGGTTCGTAAGGAAGGGTATTAGGCCAGCGGCACATACCCCTCGATAGGGCTTCGGTACGAAGTGCTGTTTTAATAGGCGTTCGCTGTTAAATGAATGGTTATTTGTGTATTTCGTAAAAAAAATGTGTTTTTTTAAATAAAAATAAGTACCTACCTACCTACACTGCAATTTACAACAAGAATTTACGAATATCGATTTATAACCAAAACAAAACTTAACTACCCAGTATACTGATTATTTAATTTATTGTGATTGTGAAAATATTTCTAGATTTTTATTTTGGTCCCTCCCTGCACTCAAAAATACTTTGAGTTTCACTTCTAAGTATGAAGAACCCCAAAAATGTATTGCTTTTTTTCCATGTTTGTTGTTGACCGAATACATCTACCAACCTACTTACCAAATTTCCACAGTAAATTTCTTATAATTACGGAAAAAGTGGCTGTGACATACGGACAGACAAACGTTACGAATCTATAAGGGTTCCGTTTTTGCCATTCGGCTACGGAACCCTAAAATACTAAACATTAAAAAATACGCAAATATTGGGCCAGATATCTTCGCAGGACACGCGGGAAACATTGGTCTTTATTTTTCTATAGTGACTTCCCCACACGTTATGTAAAACGAAAGTAAAAGCCCAAGTCGTTGCGGCAACAGATAAGTGACCAAACCAAATCGGCCAGGTGACAACCGACTTACATCGAAACCTGGCCCAAGTCACTTCACGAGTAATTCGACAAGCCAGGCGATTAAACCCTACCACTTGCTGAGATATCAACAAATAGTCACTCAGAAGAGACGGCACCATCATTTGTATTCATCGTCTGTCACCACACGTAACAAAACGAATAACGGCCGTATTCACAAACGTTACTATGCGACGCGCGGACGCACAGTGCCCAAAATCCTATACGTTTTTGGGAACCAGTGCGTTCGCGCGACGCATAGTAACGTATGTGAATACGGCCGTAAGTAAAACACCGGCCAAGTTGCGACTCGCACTTGACGCACGTAAGGCTCGTTTATTCCCGATGTCCCCCCCCCCCTATATTTGGACATCGGGATAAAAGTTCCGTTGTCCCCCACTATTGTATTTGTGTTCATGAATACACACATTTTAAGTAAATACATAATAAATACATCTATTATATACATTTTTAAAGCACTTTTATTATACATAATTTGAAATAATCCTTTTAAGTTACTTATAATAACATCGGGAATAAATGGGAATGTAAGGGAGCGACCTATTACCTTTTCGCTCCAAGCCATCCTCCCCTGCCCGTGGTGCATCCTGCCGAACAACAAACGAGGCTCTGGCAAACCGACTGATGGCGGTAAAACCATCACGATAGAAGGCGTAGCTAAATACCACAGGCCGATGACGGGCAGCAGCGTCACCGGAGCAAGGAGCTGCGCCCTGCGATACCCAACCCAGCGTGGTTATTATGGGTATATCCTCCAGATATACCTATAATATAAGTGGCGAACAACTGGAGAGGCCTCCAATAGACTGATGATGATGTTATAGCGACAACAGAAGTACCTACACAATCTGTAAAAGTTTTAACTGTCAAACTATCACATTTCTTGAGATACAGCCTGGTAGACTGACGGACAGATAGACATCATCATCAGCGTATAGCAGTCCGCTGCTGGACATAGGCCTCTCCTCTCCAGTTGTTCGCTACTTAGGGCAAACATTTATAATTACCACTTGTGATAGGCTCGTCGTGTATCTCCGGGCTAGGCTCCTCGCTCCGGTGACGCTGCTGCCCGTCATCGGCCTGTGGTATTTAGCCACGCCTTCAATCGTGATGGTTATACCAGCCGGTTGCCAGATAGGCTACTGGTCAATGATTGTAACATCACCTAATTCATCTGTGACGTTCAAAACCTAACCTAGGACACAGAGCAATCCGAACCGTGAACCATTTCGTACTGTTTAGATATTCATTTATTCTATTACGGACTGTTGAATGTTTAAATTAGGAAATGATCGAGTTAGCCATTTCGGAGCCAACTAATTTGTAGACGTAAATAATTTAGTAGGTATAATTTGGATGGTGAATAGATGTACCTACGAGTTAATAAAAAATCACAAAATCATCGTAACTTATCTAAATCGGTCTTTGGTTTTGTGTACTTTTTGATTGTTTTATTATTATTCTTTTTTTTCTTTTGTGTATTTTATTTTCTATTATGTTTTGTCGAGGTGTTGTTGTGATGTCCTTGTAATAAAAGTTTCTTACTTCTTGTAATATAGGTACCTATATGTCACCGTGACATTGATAGATTATGATTTATCTCGCGAGATTGTAAACTGTCGAAAAATTGTGAATCCTTACTAATATTATAAATGGGAAAGTGTGTCTGTCATGTTTGTCTCTCTTTCACGGCAAAACGGAGCGACGAATTGACATGATTTTTAAGTGGAGATAGTTGAAGGGACGGAGAGTAACATAGGCTACTCTTTCCCCTTTCTAACCCCCCACTTCCCTAAAATGGGGGGGTGGAAGTTTCTATGGAGCTCTTCTTTTTCCTCTTAGCGTTTGTCCCGGTTTGTGCCTCTAGGCCCAGGGTCCGCTTTGACCATGATCCTAGATTTAGCGAGTCTGGTTATTACATTGAAGCGACTGCCATCTGACCTTCGTAACTCTCACAAAGGGGAACCAGACAAATTTGGATCATGGTTACACATTCAGAATTAAACTGGATGTGCAGGTTTCCTCACGATGTTTTCCTTCACCGCTAAGCTAGTGGTATAATTTCCGCACATAGATTTTTGCAAATCCAGAGGTGCGTGCCCCGTGCGGCTTCAAACCGACGACCTCACGTGTGTGAAACGACGATCTTACCACTAGGCTACCACGGCTCTTTCACGGAGCATTCACCCCGAATTTAATGCGACCGAAGCCGCGGGCAAAAGCTGAAAAGAATGAATGTGATGGGGAATACATTCCATTACAAGTTAGTCCCTTACATACAGATCGACCTAAAATGTGTTAAAAACGAAAGACCAGTGCGGCATTCAAGCCTTGATGAGTCCCCGTGTGTACCGACATACGTTTTGTTTATTACTCGAACAATAGCAAAAAACTGTGGCTCGTATTGAAAAACTATAACCTTGCCTTTTTTATGCCATCATTAAGTACAATTACTGTCCGTAATCTATAAGACGGCAGCCATTTTGTTCATCGTAGTTAAAAAATAGTATTTAAGAGAAGTTATATTGACTTCCGGGTTGGCTACCGGAAGGTTCTATATAGCACGTTTTTGTTAGGGCGACCTGTATATAGTAATATAACTGACTATGTAAAGGAATCTACGGTAACTTTTGAGAGAGGTAGGGCATAGCGGATCTTCGCTCGAATTGAGCCGCCCGTTCGGGGAAGGACCTCCATCCTATAGAATACCGCAGCCAAATGACCTCCGGGTGGTGTTTCTGCCGGTGAGTAGGGTTTCCGGAGCTCGTGGGTGTTAGGGTTGGGCCGGCATGACGGTGGCAACTGACAGGTAACTGACTAGTTACTTGTCCGTTGTCACAGCGACTTGGGTTTGGCTTCTCTTTCGCTTTCCATCAGGCGTAGGGAAGCCATTATGTCGAGCCACTATATAAAAAAAAAATAATTTACCATCTTCCAGTATCGTAGCGTGAAAATTGACAGCTGCTTTTTTATAAGAGGAGCTTTCAGGATGATCTCACTCCACCTGATGGTAAGCAGTCGTGAGTCCAAAAATTAGGTCGACAGGCACAATAGAACCCATTGCGCCTGTCGCCCTCACCCTGAAGGCCCACTGAGATGCCGTTTCACGCCCCGCCTAAAGAACCCAGGATTGTAAGAGGAAGGAAACACATGAGCTGGAAGGGCATTCCATGACTTAATAGCACTGGGCAAGAACGTCTAAAAGTAAGTAAGTATACAATTGTTGTACAATTTAGTAAGACTAACGCTATGGGGGATCTCTTCCAGACAACCTTTGGTTTGAGAATAGCAAGATAAAAACATATTGCAAACCATATAGTTAACAGGGTATAAGGATATTATGGCTAAAAATTGTAATTAGTCCGTCTTTTAGCTTATTCAAAAATAAAAGACAGGTATTTTTCCTTTTTTCATTCAAATAAACAAAAGCAAAGATACAAGGCATCAAAAGTTACGAGTGGGAGTCTTTGACGTCACTCGCTCCCGTAAAAATGCCTCACCGAGTGACGTCACGCGTAATTTCAACGGGCTATAACTTTGTAATTTTTAGTCTAATTTACAAATAAAAAAATACGTGTCTTTTATTTTTGAACACGCTAAAAGACGGACTAATTACAATTTTCAGCCATAATAGCCTATTGTTGTATAATTTATGCGGTCTTATCGCTATAAACTCTCTTCCAGACAACCTACTAGGTATTATTAGAGTTCATCACGTACCTCTGCCCGCAACAAGTCATACAATTTACAGTTGAACCAATTTTATGATCCACTAACCAACAAATCTTACCAAAAAGCAAAAATAACCAAACAACCAAATTACCTTGACCCCCGCACGTTCTCCGCGCCAACATTACTGAATAGGCTATACGATTATAATGAGTTCTGAGAGGTCTGCGTATACTGGTCGCGTATCGAACGTTGTTTGATAGACGAAAAAGCCTAGAGAAATACGATGTAATTTTAACTGGATTTTTTGAATACGGAATGAAATAGATCTATGGTATTGAGATTGTAATCTGTAATGGAAATAATTAAGAAATAATAAGAAATCTTTCGCATTCAATTGTGATGGTTATAACGCCATCGGTTGCTAAAGCCTCGTTTGTTATTCGGCAGGATGCACCACGGGCAGGTGAGGATGGCTTGGAGCGAAAAGGTGATAGGTCGCTCCCTTGCATCCCTCTGGCAAACCGACTGGTGGCGGTAAAACCATCACGATAGTAGGCGTAGCTAAATACCACAGGCCGATGACGGGCAGCAGCGTCACCGGAGCGAGAAGCTACGCCCTGCGATCGCCAACCCGCCTGCCCAGCGTGGCGATTATGGGTATATAAATATATATTTTTTTTTATTAATATCAGTCAACATCACATACATTGCTCTAAACCCAAAGTAAGTAACTTAAGCACTTGTGTTATGGGTATCAGAACAACGAAGGTACCACAAATAAATACTTAAATACAAATACATATAAACACCCAGACACGGAACAAACACAAGTGTTCATCACACGAATATTTGTCCCGGGTGGGAATCGAACCCACGACCCTTGGTTCAGAAGGCAGGGGTCACTACCAATTGAGCCACCGAGCGAGTCAATCCACCAGATGTTTGCCCTAGGTGGCGAACAACTGGAGAGGCCTATGTCCAGCAGTGGACTGCAATAGGCTGGTGTCACACAATTTTAAGACACCAACCTACTGAACGGAATCTGTGCTTAAACCACAGCCATCAATGGCATATTCCAATTTCCCCATTAAACGCTTTCCTCGTCAAATCGGGCGGAACGTTGCGCCAGACGCCGTGATGATGAATTAGAGTAGATATTTTACGCAATTCGCGGCTTTATAAACGTTCTCTTGGTTCTGCAATGGCGGTGACATTTCATAAACATCAAGGGTTATTGCCCGTTCAAGTTACATTTTTTACGTCACTTTCTCTAGTTTTAGGGTCAATTTGACTCGCTCGGTGGCTCAATTGGTAGTGACCTCTGCCTTCTGAGCCAAGGGTCGTGGGTTCGATGTAATGTGCGGGGAGCACATCACAAACATTTGTGTGCATGAACATGTCTGTTTGTATTGGTCTGGGTGTTTTCTATGTATAATAGGTATGTATTTATTCACAAAAAAAATGTATCTAAGTAAGTTTATCAGTTGTCTAGTACCCATAGTACAAGCTTCGGCTTAGTTTGGGGCTAGGTGGCGCTGTGTGGCCCAGCGTGACGTGTCTTGGGGTGGCATGTCTTGGGTTATTTTAATAAATTATATAAAAAGGACTTGGGTACCTACTTATAATTCATTTTCTTTACATTTTTGTTTTAAATCAACGTCCAAAAATCAATGTACCGCCAAGACGACATTGGACAATAGATCTATATAGCTTATGTTTATAATCTAACTCTGAACGGTAACTTGTGAAAATGACGCAAACTTTTTTGTTCAGCGGGCAATGACCTTTTAGGATATCTTGCGTAAGCGACTGTTTACAAGAAAAGGTAATAAAGACTTATTTGTACTTACTACAGCTTAGACCGTCTTTCGCTTGTATGACGCTTAAATAATGACGCCTTTTTTTTACGTCGGGAATGGCTTTAGGTGCAGCGCAGATGGCAGACTATCCGTGACACACTTTTTAGTCTGTGAAAATAGAACCTATGCAATTATATGCAGTAACGCAGGTGACGCGCAAAAAGTAAAATTAAAAAACATTCCTTCTTTTTTATGGTTCCGTACCTCAAAAGGAAAAAACGGAACCCTTATAGGATCACTTTGTTGTCCGTCTGTCCGTCCGTCCGTCTGTCAAGACCCTTTTTCTCAGGAACGCGTGGAGGTATGAAGCTGAAATTTATATCAATTACTCAGGTCTACTGTCCCTTGAAGCTGTGAAAAAATCAAACTTCACTAAGCCAACGCAATCAAAAGATACAGCCGTTTATGCCGCAAATTTTCGACACTTGCAAGGGAATCAAAACCTACAGGGTGCTTCCCGTGAACTCAGAATCTTGAAATTTGGTACGAAGCAACGTCTTATAGCATAGATAAAGGAAAAATTACGAAAACCATAAATTTTTAGTTACATCACATAATATATTTTTTTTAATAATTTTAAACTTACTACCCATTTCCTCATAAACGCGTAGAGGTATTAAATTGAAATTCATACCAAATACTCAGGTCTATAATACCTTTAAGCTGTAACAAAATCAAACTTCTATGTCAACGCAATCAAAAGAAACAGCAATTTAAGCTGCATATTTTGAAACTCGCAAGTACTCGCAAGGGAATCAAAACCTAAAGGGTACTTTCAGTCGACCTAGAATCTTGAAATTTGGCATGAAGCAACGTTTTATAGCACACATAAAGGAAAAATTCCGAAAACCTTATATTTTTAGTTACATTACAAAATATAACGAACTTTGTAAACCTTGCAGGTTTGTACGGAACCCTCGGTGCGCGAGTCCGACTCGCACTTGGCCGGTTTTTTTAATTCAGTTAAAAAATTTATATAATTCACCTAGGCGAATTACACTGGGTTAACATTTACGAAAGGGTACACTGAAGTCTCTTTCATCTAAGGTCTGTGAAATCATACCTTACATTATATTTCCGAATAAAACTCATAATAATATTGTTATTTATTTATTTAATAAAGTTTTCATATCACCATATCCAAAGATTAACCTTTAATATTAATGTCAACACAAATTTGACTAGTATAATTAATATTAAATTAATAAACAACAAATAAATATTAGCGCACAGATCTTAGAAATATAAATTTATACATGTCACCGGAAAATAGCAAGAATCGTAAGTTGATCAATTTCCTAGGTAGGTGATTAACTTTCGGAATATAACAAACGGTAGTTGAAATGTATTATTTATGTTAGTGTTTCGGAACGCAACCCAAATAGTTTTTTTTTTAATCGCCTGTGGCGCCATTATTGTCGCTCTCTTCCGCTGTGTCTTGAAACTGTCGTTATATTACTCATCATAATTTAGTGAAATAAAACTTCCAATTATTCCAAAAGCTTATTTCTATTTATTTGCCACATCGAGATCTACAATCCTTTATGGTAGCAGAGCGTAGTTTTGTAGTGGCACAGTTGGAAATATCGAAAAAGTGGATTAACTTCAATCAGAAAATTGTCGGTGCAATTTGAATTTGACGTTAAGAAAATTTACGATCGCAGTTGTAAATTACTTATTTTTGGAGAAATACAGCAAGATGAGTGGAAATAATATGTTCAAGTTAGAGAGACTGATCGGACGCGAAAACTTCGCAACTTGGAAGTTTAGTATGAAGACATACTTGGAGCACGAAGATTTATGGTGCTGTGTTGAACGCCCCGACGATAAACCTGTAGATGCAAGTAAAGACGTAAAGGCGAAGTCAAAGCTGATATTGTTGTTGGACCCACAGAATTACGTACATGTACAGGAATGCAAAACTGCAAAACAGGTATGGGAAAATTTGCAAAGAGCTTTTGATGACAACGGTTTAACCAGAAGAGTAGGTCTACTCAAAGATCTGATAAATACTACACTGGAGTCAAGTAATAGTGTTGAGGACTATGTTAGTAGAATAATGAACACTGCTCATAAGCTGCGCAACATTGGTTTTGAGGTTAACGATGAGTGGCTTGGAACTTTAATGTTGGCTGGCTTACCGGAGGAGTACAAGCCCATGATAATGGGGCTAGAGAGTTCTGGTATTCAGATCAGTGCGGACTTAGTGAAAACCAAACTCATACAAGAGATTAACTCATCAAAGTCAACCGCTTTCTACACGAACACTAAGAAAATAGGAAATAATGCGCAGTCAGTGAAACCAAAGGGACCTAGATGTTTTAATTGTAATAGGAGCGGCCATTTTGCCAAGTATTGTAAACATCCGAAGAAACAATTAGCAAAGAAGGGAGTCAGCTCCAGTTTTGTAGCAGCTTTTTCAGCGACCGTCAAGGAAAACATGAATGATGCTAAATGGTTTCTAGACTCCGGTGCATCCATGCACATGACTAGTAGGAATGATTGGATGTACAAAGTCACCGAGCCGCCTGTGAAGAATATCACTGTAGCTAACAGAGAGCCATTAGCTGTGAAGGGAGTTGGTTGTGTGGACATACATACAAGTCAAGGTAAAGTAATACAAGTTAATAATGTTTTGTATGTTCCTGGGCTGGCTGCCAATCTGCTTTCAGTCAGTACTATTGTGAAAAATGGACATAAGGTTACTTTTAATAAAAAGGGGTGTGATATTCAAAATGGGAAAGATGAGGTGGTATGCACTGCAACATTGAGCAACAAGTTATATGTCATGGATACCAGTAAAGAAGTTGCTCATTTAACCACAAGCTCTCAGTATTGTAATGACACTTATCTGTGGCACCTGCGAATGGGTCATTTGAATATTCCAGATGTGAAGAAGCTCCCCAGTTGTACTGATGGTGTGACTCTGACTCAGGAACAAAGTAATGTCACATGCACTCATTGTATGGAGGGCAGGCAAGCGAGGATGGCGTTCAAAAATGTTGGTTCCAGAGCAACAAGACCACTGGAACTAATACATTCGGACTTGTGTGGCCCTATGGAAAATTTATCATTTGGAGGTATGAAATACTTTATTACTTACATTGATGACTACACTAGAATGGTCTATGTATATTTTTTGAAAGATAAATTAAACATTTTAGAAACATTTAAAGATTTCAAGTTGAAAGTAGAAAATGAATTGAACCTTAAGATATCAACGCTTCGCACAGATAATGGTAAAGAATACTGTAACTATAACTTTGAAAAGTTTTTATCTAATCATGGTATAGTTCATCAGACCTCAACTCCTTACACTCCCCAGCAAAACGGCATGGCTGAAAGAATGAACAGAACTTTAGTCGAACGAGCACGGTGTATGTTGTTTTATGCCAACCTGGAGAAGAACTATTGGGCTGAAGCTCTGGCAACTGCTGCATATGTTGTGAATCGCTCACCAACAAAGTCATTACAAGGCAAAACTCCATATGAAGTGTGGAAAGGTAAGAAACCCAATTTATCACACATGAAAATTTTTGGCTCTGAAGCTATGGTTTATGTACCTAAAGAGAAACGACAAAAGTGGGATAAAAAATCAGTAAAAATGATATTTGTGGGATATTGCGAAAATACAAAAGGATATCGTTTTATGGATCCTAAGTCACACAAAGTGATCAAAAGCAGAGATGTTTCTTTTATTGAAAATTATAATGTGGATGTCAGCGTGCCAGTAGATTGTGAAACTTATATTCCAGTAAAAGACACCCAAACAGCCACTGCAAGTTCCGGCTCAGTAGAAAATGCAAACTCAGGCAGTGAGAGAAACAAATCACACACTCGGGGGTCATCCACATCTGCACCTGTGATGTCCAGCAGAGACTCAGATGCACGAGGTGACAGCGAAGAGTCAAGTGAGTATGACACTGACTCGGGAGAACTTGACGAAACTTACCATCCTCCATATCCGACAAGACAGGATTACAAGAGTAATATAACATTGAGGTCAGCACGATCACAGGCTAAACAAGATGAAGCACAAAATGGTAAGATGGGCCTATTGTGTTTGTTTACTGATTTGACTGACCCACAGACTGTTGAGCAAGCACTTTCATCACCACAAGCTACGGAATGGAGAAGGGCCATGGACGAGGAATATACTTCCCTGATGAAAAATAAAACATGGACTTTGACAGATCTCCCTACAGGTAAAAAGGCTCTTCCAAATAAGTGGGTGTTTAAAACAAAAACAGACCAGAGTGGAAATGTGCTGAGATACAAGGCAAGGCTTGTGATAAAGGGATATGCACAGAGATGGGGCACCGACTATGAGGAAATATATTCACCAGTTGTCAGGTACACAACTATCCGCTATCTATTTGCTTTAGCAGCCAGGTATGGATTGGATATAGACCAAATGGATGCTGTATCTGCTTTTCTGCAAGGAGAGATTGATAAAGTCATTTACATGCAACAGCCAGAGGAGTATAAAGTTGGATCTCAGGTATGCATGTTACATAAATCTATATACGGACTGAAGCAGGCCAGCAGACTCTGGAACCTGAAATTGAATTCTGTCCTGCACCAGTTAGGGATGACACAATCAAAAACAGATCCTTGTGTCTATTATAATACAGAGAAGAATACTTTTATAGCCATCTGGGTTGATGATTTAATTTTATTTACAGCTGAAGGAAATACAAAAATTATTTTCAAAGAAAAACTGAAACAACACTTTGAAATGAAAGATATTGGTCCGGCAAGTCAATGTGTTGGTCTTCATATTACCAGAGACGGGGACAAAGTATTGCTGGATCAAGAAAAATACATACATGAAATATTAGCACGATTCAGAATGTCAGACTGTAAATCTGTGAAAACACCATTTGAAGCTGGCATGAAACTTGGTGACAAAAATGAAGAAGAAACAGTTACTGACTGTCCATATCAACAGGCCATTGGCTCCTTACTGTATGTGGCTCAAGGTACCCGACCTGATATATCATTTGCAGTAAATGCACTGAGCAGATTTAATAAAAATCCTACAACTACACACTGGACTGCGGTAAAAAGAATTTTCAGATATCTGCAGGGTACCGCAGACTTGAAATTGGTATACACCAAAGATGGTAATGAGAAAATCACAGGATATTGTGATGCTGATTGGGCAAGCGATGTGCGCGATAGAAAGTCGTGCACGGGTTATGCTTTTTTGTTACAGGGTGGTGCAATATCTTGGCGGTCACAAAAGCAGCAGACGGTGGCCCTCTCCACTGCTGAGGCCGAATACATGGCGATGTCATCGGCAGCGCAGGAGGCGCTGTGGCTCCAACAACTGCATGCTGAACTCGGCCAAGAACAGAACACTCCACTCGTCATATATAGTGATAACCAAAGTGCAATTAAATTATCAAATAATGATTGTTATTTGCCTAGGTCACGACATATAGACATCCGTTATCATTTTCTCAAGGACCATGTAAACAATTTAAATATAAAGTTTAGTTATGTTAAAGGGGAGGATATGATTGCTGATAATCTTACTAAGGGCACCACTGCCGACAAACATTTGCATTGTGTAAAGATGATGGGGTTGCGTCCCTAGGGAGGGTGTTAGTGTTTCGGAACGCAACCCAAATAGTTTTTTTTTTAATCGCCTGTGGCGCCATTATTGTCGCTCTCTTCCGCTGTGTCTTGAAACTGTCGTTAGATTACTCATCATAATTTAGTGAAATAAAACTTCCAATTATTCCAAAAGCTTATTTCTATTTATTTGCCACATCGAGATCTACAATCCTTTAATTTAACGCAATGGATTTCAGTTAGTTGATCAACTTACGGTAGCTTGGCAGTCATTTAATAATTTACGATTTTGGCACAAGTAAAATCGTCCTCAAATGGGCCAATCGTTGCTCAATGTACTATTTAACACGTTGAGCGTCATGACGGTCACCGATGACCGACAAACAATAGTTTTTCTATTGTGTCTAGTTTCTCGGCAGTCAAAGTATTAACGGTGCACTATTACCCGTAACTTAATACACTGTTCCCTGATTGGTTGCCAGGATAACGCTACGCGAGCCATTGAACCAATCAACGTTCACCTCACCTTCGTCGGATGATTTTACGGCAAGACCCCGTAAAATGATCAATTTACTAAAATACATACGTTAAACAATACATTTTAACTGCCGTTTATTATTTTCCGGAAGTTAATCAACTACCTAGGAAATTGATCAACGTACGATTCTTGCTATTTTCCGGTGACATACATAATGTTATATTATGAAGCAGTTGATAATTTTAAACATTAACCTGTTGTAGGAACAGACTTGTCCCTACGAAGAGTACGCGCCGAGCTAGGTGATCGTGCTCGGGGACCGCGGTCCGATGGACCATCTTGGTTTGTCGTATAAATGTCACCATGAAATTGTAAATACCGTAGATTATTATCCAACCTATATCCTAACAGTTAAGGAGTTCTGTGGCTTCATCATCAGCACCAGATGTTTACGACCGGAAGCATATACCTGAGTAAGCTATGATTACGTAACAAAAACACCATACGAGCATACAATTTTCGGTTGTTGCCCTTAATTGCTCCCGGACCCTATCATCAGATCCTGAATTGGTGATAATGGGGGTGTTTCCAGGGTTAAAATAATTACATTATATTTAGTCCGTATTTTAGATTATAAAAATATATTGGACACGTATTTTTCCTTTTTTCATTTAAACAAAAAATAACAAAGATACAAGGCATCAAAATGTAGGAGTGGGGGTCTTTGACGTCACTCAGTGGCGAAAAGACACCCACTCTGTGACGTCACGCGTAATTTTAACGGGCTATATCTTCGTCATTTTTGGTCTAATTTACAAATGAAAAAATACGTGTCTTTTATTTTTGAACAATTTAGAAGGCGGACTAATTACATTTTATACGGCAACAGGCCTATTAGTCAAACAAAAAAAAAATTAAATAATTGACGGAAATATCGGTGAGCATACATAAAAAAAATATGTATATTGATTGAGATATATTGTTAGAAGCTTGGAGCTGGCGTGATCTGATGCTGGAGAGGCTCGGTCTACCGGCCGCAGCCGCCGCCGCCGCACGCGGAGCGCTTGGGGGGGCGGTACGAGGAGGTGGACGCCCCACCCGACAGGGGGAGGTAGTCTGCAACAGGAATTATTTGTTAAACTAGCTTGTAGCCCGTGGGGGGTTAGGGTTGGGCCGGCATAGCAGTGGCAACTGACAGGTAACTGACCAGTTACTTGCCAGTTGTCACAGCGACTTGTTGGGCCTCTCTTTCGCTTTCGATCAGGCGTAGGAAAGCCATTATGTCGAGCCACTATAAAAAAAAACAACTATCCACTATGAACGTCCACAGCTGGACATAGGCCTCCTCTAATTACAGTTGCTCAGCTCAAACATCAGAATGACACATATCAGTCGGCCACAATCTATTGGGATACTAGCTGTGCCGGCGGCGTCGCACGCGTGGATATCTATCATCATCAGCCTATTACAGTCCACTGCTGGACATAAGCCTCTCCAGTTGTTCGCCACTTAGAGCAAAAATCTGGAGGATATACCCATAATCGCCACGCTGGGCAGGCGGGTTGGCGATCGCAGGGCGTAGCTTCTTGCTCCGGTGACGCTGCTGCCCGTCACCGGTCTTTAGTATTTAGCTACGCCTTCTATCGTGCTGGTTATACCGCCACCAGTCGGTTGCCAGCGCCTCGTTTGCTATTCGGCAGGATGCACCGCGGGCAGGTGAGGTTGGCTTGGAGCGAAAAGATGATAGGCCGCTCCCTTACATCCCCGGATTACTTATGTGGATATCTATATTCTATACCTATCTATATGAATCCTTACCGTCATCGGGCGTGCCCAGCTTCTGCCCGCCGGCCGCGGCGCCATACTTCTTCAAGCGTTCGGCCTGTTCCTGTCTCTTTCGCTCTTCACGCTGAAAACAAAGACATCCTTATACTATTTATATAAAGAGAGGTAGGGCATAGCGAATCTTCGCTCGTATTGAGCTGCCCGTCCGGGGAAGGACCTTCATTGTACAGAATACCGCAGCCAAATGACCTCCGGGTCGTGTTTCTGCTGGTGAGTAGGGTCTCCGGAGCTCGTGGGGGGGTTAGGGTTAGGCCGGCATGGCAGTGGCAACTGACAGGTAACTAACCAGCTACTTGCCAGTTGTCACAGCGACTTGGGCTTCTCTTTAGCTTTCCATCAGGCGTAGGGAAGCCATTATGTCTAGCTACTATAAAAAAAAAAACTATTACCTTTAATTTTATTAAAATTTCGTGTTTAGATTAAATAGGCTATTATGGCTAACAATTGTAATTAGTCCGTCTTTTAGCTTATTCAAAAATAAAAGACACGTATTTTTTTATTTGTAAATTAAACTAAAAATTACAAAGTTATAGCCCGTTGAAATTACGCGTGACGTCACTCGGTGAGGCATTTTTACGGGAGCGAGTGACGTCAAAGACTCCTAACTTTTGATGCCTTGTATCTTTGCTATTGTTTATTTGAATGAAAAAAATGGAAAAAATACGTGTCTTTTATTTTTGAATAAGCTAAAAGACGGACTAATTACGATTTTTAGTTATAAAACCGTATTGTGTTACTAAATACACCAATTTTCTTTCTTTCACTGCTGTAAGCAAACATTGTCTGGAAGACATGGAGAGAGGTAGGGCATAACGAATCTTCGCTCGAATTGAGCCGCCCGTCCGGGGAAGGACCTCCACCCTATAGAATACCGCAGCCAAATGACCTCCGGGTCGTGTTTCTGCTGGTGAGTAGGGTCTCCGGGCTTGTTGGGGTTAGGGTTGGGCCGGCATGGCAGTGGCAACTGACAGGTAACTAACCAGTTACTTGCCAGTTGTCACAGCGACTTGGGCTTCTCTTTGGCTTTCCATCAGGCATAGGGAAGCCATTATGTTGACTGGCTCGATGGCTCATTTGGTAGTGACCTCTGCCTTCTGAGCCAAGAGTCGTGGGTTCGATTCCCAGCACAGTACAAACATTTGTGTTCATGAATGTGTCTGTTTGTATCGGGCTGGGTGTTTTCTATGTATAATATGTATTTATTAAAAAAAAAAGTATCTAAGTAAGTTTATCAGTTGTCTAGTACCCATAGTACAAGCTTCGGCTTAGTTTGGGGCTAGATGGCGCTGTGTGGCCCAGCGCGGCATGTCTTGGGTTATTTCATCATCATCATCATCATCAGCTTATTGCAGTCCACTGCTGGACATAGGTCTCTCCAGTTGTTCGCCACTTAGGGCAAACATCTGGAGGATTTACCCATAATCGCCACGCTGGGCAGGCGGGTTGGCGATCGCAGGAGGATGCGAAGAGCAATAACGATACCACTAGCGTACCTCCTTCTGCTGCTCCAAGGCTCGCTGCGACTCCCTCAGCAGCAGCTCCTGCTGCTTCTCTCGCGCGCGCTGGATGGCCTCCATGCGCGCTAGGGCTTTGTCTGGGTCTGGAAGAACATCAAATATATTAAATAAATAATCCAAGACATGCCACGCTGGGCCACACAGCGCCGTCTAGCCCCAAACTAAGCCGAAGACAATTGGTAAACTACTTAAATACTTTTTTTTGTGTTATCATCATCATCAGCCCATTGCAGTCCACTGCTGGACACAGGCCTCTCCAATTGTCCGCCACCTAGGGCAAACTTCTGGAGGATATACCCATAATCGCCACGCTGGGCAGGCGGGTTGGCGATCGCAGGGCGTAGCTTCTTGCTCTGGTGACGCTGCTGCCCGTCATCGGCCTGTGGTATTAAGCTCCGCCTTCTATCGTGATGGTTTTACCGCCACCAGTCGGTTTGCCAGAGCCTCGTTTGTTGTTCTGCAGGATGCACCACGGGCAGGTGAGGATGGCTTGGAGCGAAAAGGTAATAGGTCGCTCCCTTACATCCTTTTTTGTGTAAATAAATACATATTATACATAGAAAACACCCAGACCAATACAAACAGACATGTTCATGAACACAAATGTTTGTAGTGTGCATTGTGCAAGAATCGAACCCACGACCCTTGGTTCAGTAGGCAGAGGTCTAACAAATGGGCCATCGAGCCAGTCAAGTCATCTTTATTTTAAGAGAGGTAGGGCATAACGAATCTTCGCTCGAATTGAGCCGCCCGTCCGGGGAAGAACCTCCACCCTATAGAATACCGCAGTCAAATGACCTCTGGGTCGTGTTTCTGCCGGTGAGTAGGGTTTCCGGAGCTCGTGCTCGGGGCGGGGGGCGGAAATCTTAACTAATATTATAAAGCTGACGAGTTTGTTTGTTTGTTTGAACGCGCTAATCTCAGGAACTACTGGTCCGAATTGAAAAATTCTTTTTGTGTTGAACAGACCATTTATCGAGGAAGGCTTTAGGCTATATAACATCACGATGCAACTATTAGGAGCGAAGATATAATGGAAAATGTATGTTCGCGCGCAAGGTGGGCGCGGAGTGTTAGTCAACGCGGGGGGCGGGGGGAAACGATCCGCGACCGCGATGCCCCGCGCTGCCCCGCACCGCCCCCTCTCAGCCGCCTGGAGCACTGGGACGCCGGGGAGCGGAGTCGACGACGGAACTCGGACGCAGACGCAGCTGCAGCAGCTGCCACGCGCTCCGAATATAATCCCTCCACAATTATCAAAGTTTCAATGTAAAAACAAAGGGGAAAACTATTCCACGCAGACGAAGTCGCGAGCACAGCTAGTAAATAATAAAGAATTACTTTTATGGTACTCGGCATCCTCCCTGGCTTCCTGCCAGCGTCGCAGCACGGGCCGCAGCCGGTACGTCAGGTAGAGGAGGGCGCCCGCGCCGCCGATCACGTACCAGCCGTACGTGGCCAGGAAGTACAGCACTGGAATGAGACAAAAGAGGGAAGATTAATAAAAAGATATTAATCATTATCCTATTGCAGTAAAGAGCTGGACATAGGCCTCTCTACATGTTTGCCACTTAAGTTAAAAATCTACAGGCTTAGCCCATAATCGCCATGCTGGGCAGGCGGGTTGGCGATCGGGAGGATGACCCTTCCGCTCCTGCGCTCCGCCGTCGTAGAGGTGGCCGGACTCGGCGAGTCTATCGCCAATCTTTGCCGCCTGACGGGGTCCAGTCGGTAGGTGGTGCGGGGGCATTGCGCCGGCATTGCACGGACCCCCATCTTCGTAGGATGGGAGTGGGCTCATCCTTCGGATCACTCCCATGACTCCCCCTAAAGGGGTAGCAGGTTGGGGCCTGTCATGACCAGGCCGCGCCAGTGATGTCTTGGTGTACATACTTATAGGACCCTCGACACCACCTTTATTAAAGGCGGGTTGGCGACCGTAGGGCGTAGCTTCTCGCATCGATGACGCTGCTGCCCGTCATCGGCCTGTGGTATTTAGCTACGCCTTCATTGTGATGGCTATACCGCCACCACTCGGCTGCCAGCGCCACGTTTGTTATTCGGCAGGATGCACCACGGGCAGTTGGGGGTAGCTTAAAACGAAAAAGAGGTTTCTCCCTGACATCCTTAGGTATTTACTTAGATAATACAGGTGTTAAGAGGCTTCAACAGTTGGAAGACCATGTCGCGGTTTTAAACCAAATAAAGTACTGAACTTCGAATCTTACCGTAGGGGAATGGATTCAACGTGTAGGACTGTTGTCTCTGTTCATATTCGGGGTCCATAGCGTGGGTTGCGGCCTCGAAACTCGACGACACTTATCACGAAACGCTTCCGCTGATAAAATCAGTATTGCACAAGTATTATTGTCGCAAAATACAAAAGAGTAAGGTTCAAGACTTGGAATTTCAATTAAGAATCTGTATTATCTTTTATAAATCTAGGACAGTGAGATTTATTTATTTAACCAGTTTCAAAATTCTAGAAACACAAACAATTCTGACGAACTGACGTGTACTTTTGATTTGACATTGGTTGACAGGTGACATTGACAATTTAAACTTTTATTTTATTTGTACCTGTGCACAGTCCGAATCGTTGTGTCAGAAATAAATATTGCGTCCTGTTGGGGCTATGTAGTACCTACCCTATTAGAGGTCCTTTTTTTTTGACGGGGCAAATGCTTTTGCACATCACCGAGGGAAGTGACGGGGTAAATGGGACTCACGCCTCGTGATGGAAATGAGACAATACCAATTTGTTATCTTCTATATATATAAAAGGAGAAACTGACTGACTGACTGACATATCAACGCACAGCCCAAACGGCTAAACGTAGGCACTTGAAATTTGGAAGGGACGTAGCTTAGGTACCGTAGGGGTGCACTAAGAAAGGAATTCCCGAAATTCCCACGGGAACGGGAATTAGCGGGAAAATCCTTTTGTATGAAAAATCTAAACCGCTTAAGTTAGACGCTTGAAATTTGGCATGCAGGTACCTTAGTAAATATAAAGTTTAGTTATGGCTGTATTTTGAGAAATTCCCACGGGAACGGGAGTTAGCGGGAAAAAACTTTTGTATGTATAAATTTAAACACGCGGACGAAGTCGCGGGCAAAAGCTAGTACCGTATATGTAACTAAAACCATAACTATAAATAGATGGACTAACGCCCCACTAAACCCTCGGCCCCTGTACTAGTGGGAACAAAGACCATGAACATGTGCCTACACGGCCTCGGGCGGGACGAGACACGAAATTACTCCCGTTTAATATCAGGTTAGGTTGTAAGTTGCAAGGCCGTCATTTTCATTCATTTTTCGTTTAATTCCGAATGTATGCGGTCCACTTAAGTGTTTATCATTATTTTTATATTTGTAATGACTTCGAGTGGAAATATGTTTCTTTAGTACCTAATGAAAAAATAATTAACGAGACGAGTATTGAGTATGAATGTGGTAGGTCGTTTCCTATATATGAAAAGGAAGACCGAAAAAGGAATGGATGGACTGTGTGAGAAATGATATGCGTGTCAAAGGTGTGAGTGTGGTGATAGCTCATAGACAAAATGAGGGATAAGGATAGGAAAATGATGATGATGTTTGAAAAAAAAAAATACCCAATCTGTTCCAAAATATTAATTTAATTCTTATATCGTTTGGTATCACCGCCGCACGTATGTACACGACACTTACTTACGCTTACAGCATACAGTCACAGATATCAAATTGGTTTTTGTTCTTAACATTAAATTATACTAAATACAACACAATCACATATTTATTACATACAAAAGTGTATTTTTAAACAATTGTCTTGACACTTTAACTACAGGGCCAGAGTGCGGTATCAGCGTTACTTCGAAAAAAAATGTCAGAAATCTTACGTCAAAAGTGACATACTGTATGAGAGCGTTAGTTATGAATTCGGCCACGGGGCATGTGCAACATTTAAAACGCTCAGTACGATGTCAATTTGACGTTGACATTGACATGAGAGAGTTAAGAGACAGTTTGACAAAGGACGTTTTGGACGAGCCACGAGGGAATTAGCATGAGACAAAGACGTCAAAATCAACGTTTTTAAAGTGATTTTTTTAAGATGGACGGTGTTAGTTCAGAATTCAGCCACGAGCAAGTACAAAACATCATTTACGGTACAGATCATCATAAGTCTTTTGGGCAAATTGGTGACAATGACATGTGGGCTTCACTGTCAAAAATCGACGTAAAATGTGACATTTTGTATGAGGTGCCAGAATAATCTGTGAGCGTGAAACAAAAATATCAAAAATTAACGTCAAAATTGACATTTTGACAGGGCAGGCGTTAGGTAGACCTGTAGCAACACAATCGATCGCTATCAAAAGAAGAAATAAAGGAGATTGCTATTTGGGCATTCTCTTTTAAAACGACATATCGTATTATTTCATGTCATTATGCCAACTGCACAAGACTAACAATAATTTAAAAATACAAATATTTACAAATGACCAATTCCAATGGATTCCTAATTTTCACATTGCTTACACACCTAATTTCCTCAGCTATTTTGGTCCAAGGAGTCAATGTACAAACAAATTACTCTATTGAACATATAGCAGAGAACTGCTAAATTTATCACCTAAGTTGAATTATTAATTTCAGTCAGTAAAATGACAAGCGCAAGATGGCTGGCAAGTGATGAACGCGAGAGGTCCAGTATCGATTACATGCCTTTTATCCCTCCTCAAAGTAATTATTCAACATTGGAAGAAAATCATCATCATCCTAGCCTTTTTCCCGATGGTCTCAGGGTCGGCTTCCCAAGCTGAGAGATTTGGCGAGGGCTAAGCTTTTACACAGAGCGACTGCCATCAGACCTCCGCAACACTTAGGGTAAGCTATACCCATTCCCAGATTAGGCGCCAGAGTAATCATCATCTCTGATATGATGTGACGACTGCTATCTGAGTTGGTAAAGATAGCACCCGGGACCAACAGCTTAACGTGCCTTCCGAAGCACGTAGGAAATCGGTGTAAAATGTTGGTCACCCATCATCGGATTGACCGCGCCAATGGTTGCACAACGTTGCGATCATTGTTGAGCGAACAAGACCGCGGCGCCACCGAGCTCCTTTGGAACATTGGAAGAAAATAAAACTTAGAAATTGGTTGTCATTCAACTTGGACCACTGAAAATGTCATTTTACCAACTGAAATGAATAAATCGAATCATTTTTATTACGAGTCTTATACATCACTTTAAGTCTGTAGCCAACGCTTATAGTAGGTACGATTGACAACATTCGATTCTCGGTCGGGTCAATTTATTAAAAAAACGACCATTGCTAAATTAGGCCGGCTTTGAGTGTCCTAGAAAACGTTCCTAGTCTCAGTCTTATCTGGTACATTCAACAAAAGTATATAGTGCGTTTGATTCTTAAGTCGACGTAGAAAGATCTATTTTGTAATACATTTACTATATATTCTATCTATTTTGCTGATGACTGTACCCATATATAGAACACAGGACCACACCCTTAGAAATACCACACTCTAACTGAAAAATGGATTAAATGGGAATAGAGAATATGCATGAATTTTTTTATGGATTTATTGAAATCTTTTATCATCCATTTTTCAGAATTTTTAAACTATCTTTTCTATTAAGAGAGTTATAACGCGTTACAGTTATTGCTCAGACAGAGAGATCCGACGTGGCGGATGACGTCACGTACCGTGCGCGCCATACAAACTCCATAGTAAAATCTGTTTCGCGTGAGAGAGACGGATATATTAACTTTCGACGACTGTATCTCGCCCATGTTTCAGCTAATTTTGATTTTGTTTTCACTGTTCGAAGTATATTTTTATCTATTTTACGATAAATTAGTAAATACATGAAACAATTTTTCATGCATATTCCTTAATGGACAGTTAGACATTTTGCGAATTGGAAACAATGCCGTTGCAGTTGGACAACTGACATCAGACTACCCTCATTTTGACAAATGCTGTCAAATTTTCCTAAACAATTTTAAACTTAACGTCTAATTTATGCTGACAATATGCTAGCAACCGACTGGTGGCGGTATAACCATCACAATTGACGGCGTAGCTAAATACCACAGGCCGGTGACGGGCAGCAGCGTCACCGGAGCGAGAAGCTACGCCAACCCGCCTGCTCAGCGTGGCGATTATGGACAAAGCCTCCAGATGTTTGCCCTAAGTGGCGAACAACTGGAGAGGCCTATGTCCAGCAGTGGACTGTGATAGACTAAAGATGATAATGAAAACAATTAAATATCTACATACAATGGAACTTAAACGATCCATACATTTAATCTGAAATTGATTTTAAATTAAATTAACTTAAATAACTGTAAGTACAACTTAACATATGAATTGGATAACTAATTTAACGTTACTAATTAATAATAATAATCAACATACAAATATTATAAGAACATAACTTAACGAAACGTGGACGCTTACTTGGTATTTCGGTATAAGAGAGGTAGGGCATAGCGAATCTTCGCTCGTATTGAGCCGCCCGTCCGGGGAAGGACCTCCACCCTATAGAATACCGCAGCCAAATGACCTCCGGGTCGTGTTTCTGCCGGTGAGTAGGGTTTCCGGAGCTCGTGGGGGGTTAGGGTCGGGCCGGACTACTTGGGAAGCCTCCAGGGACCACCAAAGGTCCGCCGACCTCCGGTTAAGAACTATTGATTAAGACGAACATAGTCTGATATAAGATTCTTACTGTTCTAAGCTGTGAATATGACATACAAAATAATCCTAACCAGTGTTCTGGCCATCATTATTCTCTTAGCGTTGTCCCGGTTTGTGCTCTAGGCCCAGGGTCCGCTTTGACCATGATCCTAGATTTAGCGAGTCTGGTTATTACATTGAAGCGACTGCCATCTGGCCTTCGTAACCCTCAGAAAGGGGAACCAGACCAATTTGTTAATGTTAATCAGTGTTCTGGCCATATCATATTATTATTATAATTAAAACTATTCCTAACCAACAATTAATATTGAACATATATTTACACATTCCTTTATACATTAAATTCGTTTTGGTGCGTTCAGAGTGTAAAATTAACATATTTTAAATTTTAACATCGTGAGGCATGCTCCAAATCAAAGATGTTAGAATTCCGTAATTGTAACCGAAACTATCGGATATCCGATAGAAAAACAATATCCGTAACCGAAATAATAGTTTCGGATAATATCGGTTAACCTTTAGCACGCTAACGCTTTTTGTTTCTTTAGTTTGGGGCTAGATGGCGGTGAGTGGCCCAGCGTGGCATGTCTTGGGTTATTTATTTATTTATTTGTTAGCCAACCTTAGTGAAACTGTCTGTGATTGTGATTTTTTTGTGTCAGTGTTCCATTAATATTACTATAGATGGCCCACAAGTATCAGGGTCCCTACTACAGAAAACGAAAACGATCGTTCGTTGAACGGATCGCGTATTTTGCCACATAAATCCCTCTCATTTGTCCCTCCCGTGTTATAATATATCAATTAATTTGTTGAATATCGACGTTGACGATTTTTAGTTCGTATATTCAAACACGGGAGGGACAAATGAGAGGGATTTATGTGGCAAAAATACACGATCCGTTCAATGAACGATCGTTTTCGTTTTCTGTAGTAGGGCCCCTGAGCTTGCACAAACGCCACAATGTACATAATTTGCTAGTGGCGCTGTTCCATATATGGGCCACAAGTGTTTCCTAGAATTTCAACAGTCTATAATTAGGCAGTGACCCTGTTCCATGAATATTGCCATAGAAGATGGCTTAAGTGGTCCATAAATGGGACATATTATGTGTTTCCTAAAGCTTTCCCAGGCTACAAAGGCCACAATCAGGCAGTGGTATTGTTCCATAAATGGTGCCATAAGTGGTACCACAAGTGTTTCCTAGAATTTAAACAGGCTACAATAGGCTATTACGGTTAAAAATTGAAATTAGTCCGTCTTTTAGCTTATTCAAAAATAAAAGACACGTATTTTTTTATTTGTAAATTAGACTAAAAATTACAAAGTTATAGCCCGTTGAAATTACGCGTGACGTCACTCGGTGAGACATTTTTACGGGAGCGAGTGACGTCAAACACTCCCACTCCTAACTTTTGATGCCTTGTATATTTGCTATTGTATATTTTAATGAAAAAAGGAAAAATACGTCTTTTATTTTTGAATAAGCTAAAAGACGGACTAATTACAATTTTTAACCATATTAGGCAGTGACCCCTCTTCATAAGTAATGCCATCTAGATGCCAAAAGTGGTACATAAATGGGACATATGTATACCCCGGAGTTTGGTGCTGATCCATTAGTATTGTGCCATATGTGGGACACAAGTGTCTGAGTTTCGGCAGACTCCAATGGGCTTAATCAGGCCGTGGCCCCGTTCCATAAGTGGTGCCATTAGTGGTCCACAAGTGTTTCCTAGATATTAAACAGGCTACGATGAGGCAGTGACCCTGTTCCATGAGTAGTGCCATAAAAGATGCTTTAAGTGGTACATAAATGGGACATATGTATACCCCGGAGTTTCCCCAGGCTACAAAGGCCACAAACAGGCAGTGGTGCTGATTCATTAGTACTGTGCCATATGTGGGACACAAGTGTCTGAACTTCAATATGCACATTGTATCCAATGCGTCCATTGGGACGTAATCAGAGCGTGGCCCCGTTCCATAAATGGTGCTAGTGTTCCACAAGTGGGTCAACACACCATGTTCCATAAGTGTCACACGTGTCTCCTTCTCTCCCCCAGGCCACCACGGCCACTTCGCAGTACTCCCAGCGCTGGGCGTGGACCTTGGGGTGTTCACTGGTGATGCTTCCGTCCGTAGAGCCCCTGTCCTTTAGGCGTGAGCTTGCGCACGCGTCCCCGCGATGAAATAGACACAGGATTTGGCGTTTCTGAAATGAGATATCATGTAAGGGAGCGGCCTATCATCTTTCCGCTCCAAGCCACCCTCACCTGCCCGTGGTGCATCCTGCCGAATAACAAACCGCTGGCGACCGACTGGTGGCGGTATAACCATCACAATTGAAGGCGTAGCTAAATACTAAAGACCGGTGACGGGCAGCAGCGTCACCGGAGCAAGAAGCTTCGCCCTGCGATCGCCAACCCGCCTGCCCAGCGTGGCGATTATGGGTATATCCTCCAGATGTTTGCCCTAAGTGGGCAACAACTGGAGAGGCCTATGTCCAGCAGTGGACTGCGATAGGCTGATGATTCCTTGTGGCGAGTACTGACCGTGTCTGTCGCTGGTCCCGGGCGGCGCGTGCGCAGGGCGGGCAGGAGGCGTGGCAGGAGCGCGTCCGCCAAAGTAGTTGTGGTCGGAGTGAGCCAACGCGCCTCGCGCCATGCGCTGAAACACAAGCGTGGAATGAATGTTACGAACTCATTTGTATTTCTTTTTTATTTTCTATGGTTTTATCTATTCTTGTTGTCTTTTGTTGGTTTGTCTATTATATGACGTTCAATCTCCACCGGCGTTTTATTAATATTTTCCAAATTATTTCTAAATTTTAAAAATTATTGTATTATTGCATTTCTTTCGGTTTGTAATATTCACGATATCCATACTAATATTATAAATGGGAAAGTGTGTCTGTCTGTATGATGTTTGTCATCTTTCACAGCAAAACGGAGCGACGAATTGACGTGATTTTTTAAGTGGAGACAGTTGAAGGGATGGAGAGTAACATAGGCTACTTTTCCCTTCTTAATCTATACCCCCCCCCCCTCCCCCCCTCGCAAAAACGCGAGCGAAGCCGCGGGCACAGCTATTACATAATATTATACATAGTAAGCACCCAGACCAATACAAACAGACATGTTCATGAACACAAAATAATGTTTGTACTTGTGGAATCGAACCCGCGACCAGCCGGCCGGGTAGTGTACCTGGTTGTGGTGGCGCAACGGCGCACGCTTGCCGATGACCAGTCTTTATTCACCAGTAGATGTCTCCAGCCAGACGGGTAACATACCTGGTTTCCTTTAAGGTTGTCTGGAAGAGATCGCTATAAGATCGCCTAGATTGTACTTTGTGTTGTTTGTAATGTGTTTTCTTGTAATGTCTGTGTTTTTGTGCAATAAAGAGTATCTATCTATCTGGTTGTGGTGATGCAGCGGCGCGCGCTTGCCGATTACCAGTCTATATTGTCCAGTAGATGTCGCCAGCCAGTCGGGTAACATACCTGATTGTGGTGATGCAGCGGCGCACGCTTGCCGATGGCCAGTCTATATTCTCCACTAGATGTCGCCAGCCAGCCGGGTAACATACCTGGTTGTGGTGGTGCAGCGGCGCACGCTTGCTGATGGCCAGTCTATATTCTCCGGTAGATGTCGCCAGCCAGCCGGGTAACATACCTGGTTGTGGTGGTGCAGCGGCGCACGCTTGCTGATGGCCAGTCTATATTCTCCGGTAGATGTCGCCAGCCAGCCGGGTAACATACCTGGTTGTGGTGGTGCAGCGGCGCACGCTTGCTGATGGCCAGTCTATATTCTCCGGTAGATGTCGCCAGCCAGCCGGGTAACATACCTGGTTGTGGTGGTGCAGCGGCGCACGCTTGCTGATGGCCAGTCTATATTCTCCGGTAGATGTCGCCAGCCAGCCGGGTAACATACCTGGTTGTGGTGGTGCAGCGGCGCACGCTTGCTGATGGCCAGTCTATATTCTCCGGTAGATGTCGCCAGCCAGCCGGGTAACATACCTGGTTGTGGTGGTGCAGCGGCGCACGCTTGCTGATGGCCAGTCTATATTCTCCGGTAGATGTCGCCAGCCAGCCGGGTAACATACCTGGTTGTGGTGGTGCAGCGGCGCACGCTTGCTGATGGCCAGTCTATATTCTCCGGTAGATGTCGCCAGCCAGCCGGGTAACATACCTGGTTGTGGTGGTGCAGCGGCGCACGCTTGCTGATGGCCAGTCTATATTCTCCGGTAGATGTCGCCAGCCAGCCGGGTAACATACCTGGTTGTGGTGGTGCAGCGGCGCACGCTTGCTGATGGCCAGTCTATATTCTCCGGTAGATGTCGCCAGCCAGCCGGGTAACATACCTGGTTGTGGTGGTGCAGCGGCGCACGCTTGCTGATGGCCAGTCTATATTCTCCGGTAGATGTCGCCAGCCAGCCGGGTAACATACCTGGTTGTGGTGGTGCAGCGGCGCACGCTTGCTGATGGCCAGTCTATATTCTCCGGTAGATGTCGCCAGCCAGCCGGGTAACATACCTGGTTGTGGTGGTGCAGCGGCGCACGCTTGCTGATGGCCAGCACGGAGTCGGACTCGCTGTCCTCGTTGTAGCGGCCGGGACTCAGCCGCGCGCGGAGAGACACGCCGCCCTGTAACATAAATAAATAAATAAATATCAGACAACATCACATACATTGCTCCGATCCCAAAGTAAGTAGCTTATGCACTTGTGTTATGGGTATCAGAACAACGAAGGTACGACAAATAAATCATTCATTCATTCATCATCATTGTCAGCCTATCGCAGTCCACTGCTGGACACAGGCCTCTCCAGTTGTTCGCCACTTAGGGCAAACATCTGGAGGATATACCCATAATCGCCACGCTGGGCAGGCGGGTTGGCGATCGCAGGGCGTAGCTTCTTGCTTCGGTAACGCTGCTGCCCGTCATCGGCCTGTGGTATTTAGCTACGCCATCTAACGTGATGGTTTTACCGCCACCAGTCGGTTTGCCAGAGCCTCGTTTGTTGTTCGGCAGGATGCACCACGGGCAGGTGAGGATGGCTTGGAGCGAAAAGGTGACAGGTTACTTTTTTTTTATGACAAAGGGGGCAAACGAGCCAGAAGGTCACCTGACGGTAAGTGATCGCTTCAGCATATAATATCTTACCCGCGCATGGCCGTTGACGGCGCGCCGCGAGGGCCCCGCGCCTCCTGCCCGGGACCCCTCCTGCCGCTGCCTGCGGACAACACAACAAACTTATAGTCCTGCCGCGTAAAGACTGCGATGAGCGACAGATCATATAATATATGTATCAAATACATATTATGTATTTGATAAATTGATCGCGGGCGATACGAGTGGTCGGACAAGTGTAATCATCTATGGGGACATTTGTAATCATCTCACCTGTACAAGCGCAGTGGTACGTCACCTGTTGATTACCGCGGCCGGTACGAGTGGTCGGACTCGTGTAGTCATCAATAAGGACAACTGTAATCATCCGTAACGACACGGGTAATCATTTTACCCGAACAAATGTAGATGAATGAGCGAAGGGTCAGGTGTAATCATCTACAAGGACACCTGTAGTCATATTTGGCGACAAGTGTAATCATCTCACCCGTTTAAATTTTGACGTACTAGCAGCCGGACAGGTAAAATCATCTATAAGGACACGTGTAATCATATTTAGTAACACATGAAGTCATCTCACCTGTACAGATGCAGCGGCGCATTGTCATCCGTGGAGTAGCGCGGCCAATACGAGTGGTCGGACTCATGTAATCAAATCATCTATCTATAAGGACACCTGTAATCATCTTTAGCGACAAGTGTAATGATCTTACCAGTACAAACGTGGACACGTAAGTCCGTCCCGCTCGCACCTTACCTGACGCCTCAATATTGGCCTACCCTCAAGGAAAGTGCGGGCGAACGGGACAGCCTATGCAGCCTCTCCCTCCCGCGAAATATACAGCTACCGCCTCTGTCCGTAACAATATGTAAAGACAAGTGTAATCATCTCACCTGTACATATGCAGCGGCGCATCGTCGTCTGTAGAGTAGCGCGGCCAGTAATCAAATCATCTATCTATAAGGACACCTGTAATCATCTTTAGCGACAGGTGTAATCATCTTACCAGCACAAACGTGGACACGTAAGAGAACCCGGACAGGTGTAATCATCTGTAAAGACAAGTGTAATCATCTCACCTGTACAGGTGCAGCGGCGCGTCGTCGTCCGTAGAGTACCGCGGGCGGTACGAGTGGTCGGACTCCTGTAGTCATCTATTGCGACACTTGTAGTCATCTCACCTGTACAGATGCAGCGGCGCATCGTCGTCGGTGAAGTAGCACGGCCAATACGAGTGGTTGAACTCATGTAATCAAATCATTTATCTATAAGGACACCTGTAATCATCTTTAGCGACAGGTGTAATCATCTTACCAGTACAAACGTGGACACGTAAGTCCGTCCCGCTCGCACCTTATCTGACGCCTCAATATTGGCCTACCCTCAAGGAAAGTGCGGGCGAACGGGACAGCCTATGCAGCCTCTCCCTCCCGCGAAATATACAGCTACCGCCTCTGTCCGTAACAATATGTAAAGACAAGTGTAATCATCTCACCTGTACATATGCAGCGGCGCATCGTCGTCTGTAGAGTAGCGCGGCCAGTAATCAAATCATCTATCTATAAGGACACCTGTAATCATCTTTAGCGACAGGTGTAATCATCTTACCAGTACAAACGTGGACACGTAAGAGAAGCCGGACAGGTGTAATCATCTGTAAAGACAAGTGTAATCATCTCACCTGTACAGATGCAGCGGCGCGTCGTCGTCTGTAGAGTAGCGCGGCCAATACGAGTGGTTGGACTCATGTAATCAAATCATCTATCTATAAGGACACCTGTAATCATCTTTAGCGACAGGTGTAATCATCTGTAAAGACAAGTGTAATCATCTCACCTGTACAGGTGCAGCGGCGCGTCGTCGTCCGTAGAGTACCGCGGGCGGTACGAGTGGTCGGACTCGTAGCGGCGCGCGTCGGCCGCCGCCGAAGCCGACGAGCCCGCCGAACTCGACGAGCTCGACGAGCCGGACGTGAAGCGTTCGCGCCGTCTAGAATGGCAGGAACGGGATAAGTCCATGTAAGATATGATACGTTATGCGTCTCTGAATGTATGTCTGTTTGTGTCTCTGTATGTGTAACTCTGTGTGTATCTGTGTAAATCTAGCCCCAAACTAAGTCGAAGCTTGTACTATGGGTACTAGACAAATTATAAACTTACTGAAGACACTTTTTTTTGTAAATAAATATATATTAAACATAGAAAACACCCAGAACAATATAAACAAATAAGTTCATGAACACAAATATGTGTGTGTATGGATGTGTGTTTGTGTATGGATTAGTGTGTGTGTGTGTATATCTCTCTTTCTCTGCGTGTGCGTGTATGTGCATCTCTCTCTCGTGTGCGTGTGTGTGAGTGTGTGTGTTTGCGTGTCTGTGTGCGTGCGTGTCTGTGTGCGTGCGTGTCTGTGTGCGGTCACCTCTTGGGCTTGTGGTGGTGGTGCGTCCGCTTGTGCCTGGCCCGCGCGTCGCCCGGCTCGTGCGCGCGGTGTCGGCCGAGCCGCAGCCGCTTGCGCGAGCGACGCGCGCCCAGCGAGTTCTGTGAACAGGAGATCCACGGGTTAAGCATGGATAACTAATGGCTTCTCAGCGCTTAAGGAAAAGAGAAAGAGAAGCCCAAGTCGCTGTAACAACGGGCAAGTAGCTGGTCAGTTACCTGTCAGTTGCCACCGACTCAACCCTAACCCACACGAGCTCCGGAGACTGTTAGTGCAAGAAGGGAAGAAGTGGTTAGTTGTCCCTTTATCCTCACGTCATGAGCCTAAAGAGAAGGAGAGAGGGGAAGCATGAGAAGGGAAAAGAGAAGGAAGAGAAAAAGAGAAAGAAGATGGGAAGCGTGGTTAGCTCAGATAAGCTTCTGGCTAGTTTGGTCCAGCAGGGGACCATACTTGCTCACCTCTTGACAAAGACAGGGGGAGTAAGAGAGAGAGGGAGACAGAAAGAGAACATGGGGAACGTGGTTAAATGCCCCTTATCGTCGGGCTGATTTGTTCTGGATGAAATGGTTAGAGAGACCTATGTCCAACAGTGGACCGCCTGCTCACCTCGTGGTCGCTACTTCGGCCAGCTGGAGACTGGTCCAGCCGAGCCAAGTCCGAGGCCAGGTCGTCGGCGGGCAGCATGTGCGAGTAGCCGTCGCTGGAGTCCGACTGGTCGCTGGAGCCTCCAGCAGCGCGGAGCCTCCGAGCCGGAGGGTAGGCCGTTGGTTCCGTGTACGGGCGCTGAGGACAAACAGAAATTTATTAATAAGGATGTAAGTGAGCGGCTATCATCTTTTCCCTCCAAGCCAACCTCACCTGCGGTGGTGCATCCTGCCGAATAACAAAACGAGGGCGCTGGCAACCGACTGGTGGCGGTATAACCGTCACAAATGAAGGCGTAGCTTAATACCACAGACCGATGACGGGCAGCAGCGTCACCGGAGCGAGGACTACGCCCTTCGATTGCCAACCCGTTTGCCCAGTGTGGCAATTATTATGGGCAGGTATACCCTCCAGATGTTTGACTAAAGTTGTAAACAACTGGAGAGGCCTATGTCCAGCAGTGGACTGCAATTGGCTGATGATGATAGATTGCATTAAATAAATTAGTACATACAGATCGACCCTAAAAAAAGCGCGTTTATTAACATCGATTTGAATCCAGACTTTCGCCAGATAACACTATCAGCAACATTATCAGGTGTTAAACAGGGATGTTATCAGAGACTCCTTACCGTGGTGTTCAGCGCTGGTGCTGGGGCCCGGGGTCGGCGCTGTTGCTGCTGCACTTGCTCTTCTTGCCCACGCCCTTGCCTGTACGGAAGAAATTAGTTTACTTCGATGATATGGTTAAACTTATTGCAACAAAATTGTTTTGATGACACTGTTAAACATAACCATCTGGTGACTAACGGTAACGGGTGACCAGATGGAACACTTATAAACGACGTTCTAAGACAAACACCTTGGTCACTTTATTAGTGACGTGACCAACATGTGACCAACGGGTGAAAAGAGGAAACCCAAAGGAAATACACTTATTAACAAACAACGTTCAACATCTAAACTTTTTTGGCCACCCATTTGGTGACGTGACCAAGAGGTGACCAACGGGCGACCAGAAGGAAAACCAAAGGAAACACTTATTAGCGACGTTCCAACACAAAAACTCCTTGGTCACCCTGTTGGTCACGTGACCAAGTGAGTGACCAAAACTTTTCTGCATCACCTTTCCTGTGCGCCTGCAGCGGCTTGTCGCTGTCGCTCGAGTCGAGCGCGTCGCGGGCGTGCACGCGGCGCGACGTGGCGGCCAGCGGCTCGGACGAGCTGGACGAGTCCGACGGCGCGTCGTGGTTCACTGCCAGTTCCGACGCGTGGCCGTTCATTGTTTCTATAACAAAAGTAGTTTTGTTCATTATATAAGGGAGCGGTCTATTATCATTTCGCTTCAAACCAACCTCACCTGCCCGTGGTGCAGAAAGGGGGAGAGTACCAACAGGGACACAGGTGTAGATTAAAGAACTTGTAGGGAGCCAAGAAACTGCGCGCGGTGGAGTGCAGAGTGCCTGGCCACGCGCAATATCCGCGCGCATCTCCCACGATTCGGCCAGTATAACCTGAGGTTGGTATGGCCATGGGAAGGTGGTGGGACCTGTGGTGGTGGTGCATCCTGCCGAATAACAAACGAGGCGCTGGCAACCGATTGGTGGTGGTATAACCATCACGAATTGAAGGCGTAACTAAATAGCTACCCTAGTGGCGATTTTGGATAAACCTTCCAGGTGTATAGTGAACAACTTTAGGGGGCTTATGTCCAGCAGTGGACTGCGATATGCTGATGAGGGGCAAATTGACAGAAAAGGACGTGGCCGCTTGTGCTCGAAAAAAATTTAATTAGTCCGTCTTTTAAATTGAGTTGGTCAAAAATAAAAAAAAATTCGTATTTTTTAATTTGTAAAGTAGACCAAAAATTAGCCCGTTAAAATTACGCGTGACGTCAAAGAGTGGGATTTTTTTCGCCACTGAGTGACGTCAAAAGACCCCCACTCCTACATTTTGATGCCTTGTATCTTTGTTACTTTTTGTTTAAATAAAAATGAAAATACGTGTCCAATATATTTTTCAGAATCTAAAATACGGACTAAATTATAATGTCATTATTTTGATCCTGGAACATACCTATTGGTGTACACCTCCACTGGAGAGGCCTATGTCCAACAGGTGGACTGCAATAGGCTGATGATGATGATGATTGGTGTATCGCGGCACAGCTCGGCACTCCTAATCACTGGGACGGTATCGTAAAACGTGCCCGTAGCACGGTAATACCTGTCCGCTGCGTCCGGTGCCTGGTGCGGCGGCGGCTGGCGCGCGTGGCGGCGCGCGGCGAGGCGGGCGCGCGCGCCCACAGCGACTCGAACAGCGCCGACAGACGGACCGTCATCGAGTATATCTGGAATTAATACATTATCATTGTAGCATGCACGAACATACAGACAGACACACACAGCTACACACACTGTCAAACATCTGACAGTGACATCTGACACTGACATTGACATTGACATCTGACATTGACATCTGACATTGACATCTGACATTGACATCTGACATTGACAACTGACATTGACATCTGACATTGACATCTGACATCTGACATCTGACATTGACATCTGACACTGACCATCTGACACTGACAACTGTCGTCTCGTTCCTACACTCCACACAAAGGTGCGGGGTGGAAGGACAGTCAGTCTGCGTCCACACCGCCGCCGAGTAAAGACGTGTTCGTGTGAGGATAGCGAGCCGATATCACGGTACCATCACATCGTTCATTACTTTATTGTTCATGGTTATTTCATATGTGGATTAGTGTCTACTACAATCATTATAACCAAGACATGCCACGCTGGGCCACACAGCGCCACCTAGCCCCAAACTAAGCCGAAGCTTGTACTATGGGTACTAGACAACTGATAAACTTACTGGCGATACATTTACTTAGATTTTATAGTTACATAACGAAGGGACGACTACAATAGGGAATATGCATGACTTTTTTTATGGATTCATGAGATCATTTATCAATAAAAAAATCGATAAAAAGATAATTCTTTAAATCTTTATATGATTTATCGATTTTTTTTGTACTACCTTTTTCTATTAAGCGAGTTATAAAGCGTCAAAGGTATTGCTTAGACAGAGAGATCCGACTTGGCGGATGACGTCACGTACCATGCCCGCCATACCATATCCATAGAAAAATCTGTTTCGCGTGAGAGAGACTGATATAGTTACTTTCACGACTGTATCTCGTCCAATTTTAGCCATTTTTGATTTTGTTTTCACCCGAACCCGCAGATATTTCCTACACTACTTAGTAAACTATAGTACAGGATCCAGTAGACCTATTTAGCGGCACTCACCCCGCTCCGCTTGTTGGTGTTGTAGAGGCGGCTGTTGGCGAACACGCGTCGCACGTCGCGCGCGAAGTGCTCGCGGCTCGCGTACGCGCCGCCCGCCAGCCGCGAGCCCACCGTGCCCAGGTCCATGGGGTGAGAGACGACCAGCGTGTAGTCTGCAATGGGGGATTAAAGCAGGGTTTCTTAACGTGGGGTCCATGGACCCCTCAGGGGGTCTGTAGCATGTGTGTCAGGGGTCCGCAGTAGATCAGTCAGTCTAAACATATATATTAAGACTTTTTTTATTTCCAAAAATAGTTTAGGGCTGGGGTCCGTGAAATTGTTTATATTTATTCAATCTTAATTGCACAAATGAATATTAGTGTACAAAAGGCGGACTTAATGCCGCATAGGCATTCTCTACCAGTCAACCATTGGGCTAAGCAGAATGGATGTAGGTAGCGTGCTGCAAAGTTGGATAAAAATAAAATTAAAACAGTGATAAAAATAACTTAAATAGATATATAGATATTATAAAGTACATATAATAAAAATAGATCACATAAAAATTTAGTTTAGTTTAAATTGTGAAAGTGGTCCGTGACAGGCAAACAAGGTTAAGAAACCCTGGGATTAGAGGTTAGCTGATATAGCTTCTTCGCGAGTCAGTGATAAAACCCTTAATAAAATTAAAACCACACACATCTCTTTAGCGAAATTGGTTTCCGCTTACTGAAAGTTGTCTAGAAGTTCGTTACAAATAACTCCAGACATGCCACGCTGGGCAACCTAGCCCCCAAACTAAGCCGAAACCTTGCCGACTGGCTTGATGGCTCATTTGGTAGTGACCTCTGCCCTCTGCCAAGGGTCGTGGTTCGTTTCTAGCACAGTACAACATTTGTGTTCATGAACATGTCCTGTTTGTATTGGTCTGGGTGTTTTCTATGTATAATATGTATTTATTTATAAAAAAATGTATTTAAGTAAGTTTACCAGTTGTCTAGTACACATAGTACAAGCTTCGCTTAGTTTGGGCTAGATGGCGCTGTGGGCCCAGCGTGGGCATGTCTTGGTTATATTGAAAGGTCCTATATGTTGAATACAAAGATAAAAATCATCTTTAATTGTATAGGTCTTTTAATTTAAAAAAACAGAAACGATCAAACTACCACAGTTCGGATCTACATATTAAATGTCCAGAAAAAACTTGAATTTATTTTTTATACCATTTAGACTGCACAAACAAGCCTACGGCCAGCTTGATTTGAGCTGTCATCGCAGCCTTTGAACTCTACAACACTTAAGAACCTCTTACAACCTTTCTGATGGACTCAATACTGCCGTCTCGGGAAAGGGTTGTTTTATAAAAGCTACACATAATCACATACACAGTCGGTACTCACCCGGGCGCAGTCTCGGGCGCGACGGGCTGCTTGAACGGCCTCGGCGTCGGGTGAGCGCAGTAAGTCGCGCAGTACGACATACACAGTCGGTACTCACACCGGCGCAGTCTCGGGCGCGACGGGCTGCTTGAACGGCTCGGCGTCGGGTGAGCGCAGTAAGTCGCGCAGTACGACATACACAGTCGGTACTCACCGGGCGCAGTCTCGGGCGCGACGGGCTGCTTGAACGGCTCGGCTTCGGGTGAGCGCAGTAAGTCGCGCAGTACGACATACACAGTCGGTACTCACCGGGCGCAGTCCTGGGCGCGACGGGCTGCTTGAACGGCTCGGCGTCGGTGAGCGCAGTAAGTCTGCGCAGTACGACATAACACAGTCGGTACTCACCGGGCGCAGTCTCGGGCGCGACGGGCTGCTTGAACGGCTCGGCGTCGGGTGAGCGCAGTAAGTCGCGCAGTACGACATACACAGTCGGTACTCACCGGGCGCAGTCTCGGGCGCGACGGGCTGCTTGAACGGCTCGGCGTCGGGTGAGCGCAGTACGTCGCGCCAGTACGACATACACAGTCGGTACTTCACCGGGCGCAGTCTCGGGCGCGACGGGCTGCTTGAACGGCTCGGCGTCGGGTGAGCGCAGTAAGTCGCGCAGTACGACATACACAGTCGGTACTCACCGGGCGCAGTCTCGGGCGCGACGGGCTGCTTGAACGGCTCGGCGTCGGTGAGCGCAGTAAGTCGCGCAGTACGACAATACACAGTCGGTCTCACCGGGCGCAGTCTCGGGCGCGACGGGCTGCTTGAACGGCTCGCGTCGGGTTGAGCGCAGTAAGTCGCGCAGTACGACATACACAGTCGGTACTCACCGGGCGCAGTCCTCGGGCGCGACGGGCTGCTTGAACGGCTCGGGCGGTCGGGTGAGCGCAGGTAAGTCGCGCAGTACGACATACACAGTCGGTACTCACCGGGCGCAGTCTCGGCGCGACGGGCTGCTTGAACGCTCGGCGTCGGGTGAGCGCAGTAAGTCGCGCAGTACGACATACACAGTCGGTACTCACCGGGCGCAGTCTCGGGGCGCGAACGGGCTGCTTGAACGGCTCGGCGTCGGGTGAGCGCAGTAAGTCGCGCAGTACGACCATACACAGTCGGTACTCACCGGGCGCAGTCTCGGGCGCGACGGGCTGCTTGAACGGCTCGGCGTCGGGTGAGGCGCAAGTAAGTCGCGCAGTACGACATACACAGTCGGTACTCACCGGGCGCAGTCTCGGGCGCGACGGGCTGCTTGAACGGCTCGGCGTCGGGTGAGCGCAGTAAGTCGCGCAGTACGACATACACAGTCGGTACTCACCGGGCGCAGTCCTCGGGCGCGACGGGCTGCTTGAACGGCTCGGCGTCGGGTGAGCGCAGTAAGTCGCGCAGTACGACATACACAGTCGGTACTCACCGGGCGCAGTCCTCGGGCGCGACGGCTGCTTGAACGGCTCGGCGTCGGGTGAGCGCAGTAAGTCGCGCAGTACGACATACACAGTCGGTACTCACCGGGCGCAGTCTCGGGCGCGACGGGCTGCTTGAACGGCTCGGCGTCGGGTGAGCGCAGTAAGTCGCGCAGTACGACATACACAGGCGGTACTCACCCGGGCGCAGTCTCGGGCGCGACGGCTGCTTGAACGGCTCGGCGTCGGGTGAGCGCAGTAAGTCGCGCAGTACGACATACACAGTCGGTACTCACCGGGCGCAGTCTCGGGCGCGACGGGCTGCTTGAAACGGCTCGGCGTCGGGTGAGCGCAGTAAGTCGCGCAGTACGACATACACAGTCGGTACTCACCGGCGCAGTCTCGGGCGCGACGGGCTGCTTGAACGGCTCGGCGTCGGGTGAGCGCAGTAAGTCGCGCAGTACGACATACACAGTCGGTACTCTCCGGGCGCAGTCCTCGGGCGCGACGGGCTGCTTGAACGGCTCGGCGTCGGGTGAGCGCAGCAAGTCGGCGCAGTACGGCGGCGCAGTGCGAGGCCCAGCCGCGACGCGAGCGGGAGCCGCGCGGGGAGCGGGGGGAGCGCGACTGTAGGGGTAGTGGATTGGTAAGTGAGCGCTTGGACTACAAAGTTATAGATAGAATAAACGCTGCAACCCCCCGGACTATGAAATGGGACGATGGACGGGACGATGTTTCCAGGTCAAAATAATTACAATAATTTAATCCGTATTTTAGATTATAAAAATATATTGGACAACGCACTTTTTCATTTAAACAAAAATAACAATGATACAAGGCATCAAAATTTAGGAGTGGGTTTTGTATCGAAAAAAAAAACTCCCACTCTTTGACGTCACGCCGTAAATTTAACGGGCTATATCTTAATTTTTGGTCTAATTTACAAATGAAAAAATACTAGTTACTTGCCCGTTGTCACAGCGACTTGGGCTCTTTCCATCAAGCGTAGGGAGGCCTTATGTCGAGCTACTATAAAAAAAATTGTTTATTATTGTAGATTATAGATATAATAAATAATATGTTAGTTACCTTGTTGGCAAGTGCGGTGGCGAGCGGCTCGTCATCAGACGAGTGATACGCGGCCGCCAGCTCCCGGTACTTGCTCAGCACGTCCACGTCCCGCCAGTGGCTGAGAACAACATGACATCTGTCAAACATCTGTCAAACAACTGTCAAACATCTGTCTCCGGCTACGTAGAGACATTGTCAGTCTTTTTTTTTATAGTAGCTCGACATAATAGCTTCCCTACGCCTGATGGAAAGCGAAAAAGAGCCCAAGTCGCTGTAACGGGCAGGTAACTGGTCGGTTGCCTGTCAGTTGCCACCGCCATGCCGGCCCAACCTTAGGGTTGGGCCGGCAGCTTGGTTCCTACTCACCGGCAGAAACACGACCCAGAGGTCATTGACTGCGGTATTCTATAGGGTGGAGGTCCTTCCCCGGACGGGCGGCTCAATTCGAGCGAATATTTGCCTTAAATTGTCTTAGTGTTCTCTATCGTCTTGACAATGGGGAATGCTCCGAAGAGTTATTCCAACTCGTTCCATCCTCTCCCTTTCCACTCCCGAACACGTGCTGGACAGCGTTGTCATCCGCATACCGTCCAGACGATGGTGGCGCGCACCAAGAGGTTTAGTTCCTCCTTCTTGCCCCGTGCCATTAGGTCATGGAATGCCCTTCCAGCTCATGTGTTTCCTTCCTCTTACAATCCTGGGTTC
>CM062105.1:5971038-6013129 GCA_031163375.1 Conogethes punctiferalis | reverse complement strand
CGGAGCTTCAATGTGCAACAGCACAAATTGTTCACACGAAGCGCGGAGCTTCCAATGTGCAACAGCACAAATTGCTCACACGAAGCGCGGAGCTTCCAATGTGCAACAGCACAGATTGTTCACATGAAGCGCGGAGCTTCCAATGTGCAACAGCACAGATTGTTCACATGAAGCGCGGAGCTTCCAATGTGCAACAGCACAGATTGTTCACATGAAGCGGGGAGCTTCCAATGTGCAACAGCACAGATTGTTCACATGAAGCGCGGAGCTTCCAATGTGCAACAGCACAGATTGTTCACATGAAGCGCGGAGCTTCCAATGTGCAACAGCACACATGGTCACATGAAGCGCGGAGCTTCCAATGTGCAACAGCACACATTGTTCACATGAAGCGCGGAGCTTCCAATGTGCAACAGCACAGATTGTTCACATGAAGCGCGGAGCTTCCAATGTGCAACAGCACACATTGTTCACATGAAGCGCGGAGCTTCCAATGTGCAACAGCACACATGGTTCACATGAAGCGCGGAGCTTCCAATGTGCAACAGCACAGATTGTTCACATGAAGCGCGGAGCTTCCAATGTGCAACAGCACACATTGTTCACATGAAGCGCGGAGCTTCCAATGTCGATACAACTGTACGAAGCCCGAGGCTTTCAATACAGACAATAGAAACAACCTTGTGTAAATAACAAAAACTTGTTGATTGCGGCACAATGTAATAGAAAAGAAAACAACATTTAATCTCCGTTGCAGTAAATAGTCCCCAAATAAATGAGAAAGAAAATTAAATAACAGTGGTTATTACAAAATAACGCGGCAAACGTACATCGAATACACTCTCCAGATACTGGCTCCACTCTGTATCTCGTATTCTCGCATATCTCATGGTAAGACTTTGCATGGATGGAGAATGTTTCGCCTTACTCATTAGAGAATTTTACTCTACAAAGTCAATATCACCAACAACAAATGGACTAACTTTACACAATGGACGCCAAAGCGGACCTTATCGACTCTGGCCTGCTCGTCCATCCTGTCCTTATAGCGTCGCGCCTAATCTCAAAATTTTCTCCATAAAAAGGTAATTTATCGGAGTGGGCTCTTGTTGCAGCCCATCAACAATTGCAGCGAGCTTTTCCTTGTACTTTTAGACACCGAACAATTTAGTGCTAGTTGGATCTCACTTAAAAAGTGAATTTCAGCTATTGTAAAGCAACTCGTAAGAAAGGACATAAATTGACGCGTTGGTTCGCACGCCTAACACCGCTAGCATTTCGTGAAATTCGACAGACCAACCTTAACACAGATCCCGGAATTCCACTCCCGCAAAAGACGTGCTCGATCGCCGATAATCCCATTAGCCAATGGCCACAAACTTTCACCACGCCGACCCAATAGACAGTGCCTGAAATGCTTCAAGCCCAAAAGACTGCCAAGGTCTCCAGCTCACAGCCACGGTTGTGGCCCTCCACGTTAGCAAATCCTCGGCTGTGGCGCTCAACGACCTTGAGCCGACTTTTGTACCTCTGTAAAAGAACCGCTCCACAGCCCAGCGAACTGACAGCCCAGCAAGCCAGCGCCCGTATGCAGCTCAATGTCTCGGTCAGGATCGAAAACAGTTAGTAATGGTGTCGATGTCAGGTGTCTCATCACAATGAAACGTCATGACGCCATTTCCAGATGGCGCCACTTTTCGTAAGTGCGTACCTGCAAGAATGCCTTAAGAATACCAAAATATACTGCAAGGCCGATGAATTGGCGCAGTCCCCTGAAACTCGTCGGTAAAGGCGCGCCAAGAAGAGCCTCAACCCTTCCAGGGTTGGGCTGCGTCGCACCGTTCGAAATGATGTATCCCAGGTATGCCACGGATGCCCCAAGGAAGTTACATTCAGTCCAATCAAAAAGAGAATCAACGGTCGCGAGTACATCCAAGACCTTCTGCAAATGCTGAAAGACTTTCGTTTTTTATGAAAACACGAAGACATCGCCCATGTACGTACACAGCAGCCACAACGTCCCGTAACACGCCTAGCACTTTATTGCCTTTATTTATCTAGCCCTTAGATAAACGCGGAGGCATTACCCCTACATAATCTGAAAGGCATCTTGAAAAACTCGTAAGAACCGTCTGGAGTCACGAACGCGGTATTCTCTATGGAGTTAGAACTTTGTGACAAAATCTGTACGCCATGCCTAAAGAAGTAAAAATAAAGGACTGTCCTAAAGTAACTAACTGCTCTGATAATTTACGTAAATAATTTTCGATTAAAACCTTGTATAATTTAACGCAAATGATTAAAATTTTCAACATCAGTTAAATCGGTATCGACTTTCCCAAAGTCGGTGCTTACTAAAGTACAAACTTCTATTTGAGCCTCACAAACAAGTCTAAACACCTTGGTTATTTATTACTAGACTCAAACCAGGGTGGGTACAGACGTCTCTACCGATAATAACGTCATGAGGCTGTGCATGAGAATCTAAAATAATGAAACTCACACGCTGTTAATCTCAATCGGTAACGTAATACGAGAGAGAGAAAACGTGGACGCCGAAGCCAATGCCGGTAAGACGTGTAAAACAAAATCTCGCGATCGGTCAATTCGTCAGCAACCCGCTTTCGAAACAGCGAACAATATGAATCACTATCAAAAAGCGCTTACAGCTTAAAGCCTGCAACATGGGTAAGCGGCGCTTTCGATTGCATGCACATGTTAACAGACTTGGCAGCACTCGCATTCTTACATTTTTCGTCCCTTTGTTTAGAGAAGCAGACTTGTTCAGTGTGTCCCAATTTGCCACAATTATGACACACAATACATTCATTCGAATTTACTTTACGCCGTTAGAATCACTAGAAACAAAGGTGAGGGGACAAAAGACGCTTACAACTTTTTATCCTAGGGTAGGTACTAGATGTCTATCGAGTGCTACAAAGTCAGCTGGGGTATTTTTTAATAAATCGGAACATACCTGATTGTCAGAGATACCTGACATAACAACCTCTATTTATTCTTCTCGGGCCAGCCAGTCTCCAGTCGGTCAATCATAGCCAGCTTGTACGTCAACGTAGCTCGAAGCGCAGTCGCTTGTGTACTGCACCAGGTCACGGAAGATATCATGAAACCTTTTCATCGTAGCAAATTGCCGGGACAAACGCTCCTTCGCTTCGTTCCATGAATTACACAGGGGGTAGGATTTAGAGGCCCACCACAAAAAAGAAAACGATGCCCACATCGCGGAAGACGAATTGAAAACGTCGGCACTAATGGGTTGTGAAATATTTTCGTTTTCACGCGATGCAGATTGTTCATCACGGATGCACTGATTTTCACTAGGTGAATCGCGGAAATATGTCTCGTTGGAGGTAGAAGGAGGCCGGGGGATCGTACTAGAGGCATGTTGTTCCGATCCCACCGCTGCTTTGACGGATTGAGACGGATTTAATTCCTCGTCGTCCGCCATTACGTATTTTTATAATTAAAAATAAGTCAGTGCGCACATGCGGCGCGGTCGGCTCTCGAACATCAAGTGAAAATCTGGTTGACTGACAACTGTCACAATCAACTGACACTGACATTGCCCGAACTACTGACTTAAGGAGTGGCGGTCCGTTCAGAAACGATAATCGAATAAAATTGTATCCGATACTCACTGAATGACAGTTTTGTAGATGGCGCCCACAGGTGGCGCCCCAAGCGAGAACTCACATTCGAATTGTCAAATATGGTACCCAGCCAACGCAACAGATGGCGTTAACATCGAAAATAATTCCATTCTGCGACATATATATTCTCTGTGTACCTATACCATATACATAAATAAATACATAGATGTATTATATTGTAAAGTAGATAATATACATACTTACCTACATTCAATTATACAATCAAAATTATTATAATTCGTTTTGTTATTGTTTATTCATTAAGTGTGATTCAGTACATGTTGCCGTGGTTTTATTACTTGTAAATAATTTATTTGTGCGAGATACCTATTTTTTACTGTTTAGCTACCGTCCATTGTTTCAATATTTGAAGTTCTTTTTTTATGTTTTAAATATTCTATTATTTTGTACTGTTAATAAAATTTGACTGGCCTCGCAGAATACCAGTGGCCGTGACGTCACTTCCGTCGCGGCCTTATACTGAGCGGGGACCATTTTGGTACACTTGTTGTTCTTGTTATTATGTTCACTTTTTTATAGAAGTTCATAGATTTAAGATAATTTCCTTGTTTTTTATGTTCATAGTCTTATGTTTTGTAATACTTTTAATATGTACCAAATAAACAATTTCTATTCTATTCTATTCTATTCTATACAGAGTACCATTGACTCGAAAAGAAGGAGAAGCTGCACCCAAATGACCTACGGGTCGTGTTTCTGCCGGTGAGTAGGGTGTCCGGAGCTCGTGGCTAGGGTTGCGCCGGCATGACGGGGGTAACTGACAGTTACTTGCCCGTTGTTACAGCGACTTGGGCTTCCCTCCAGCCATTATGTAGAGCTACAATATAAAAAGAAGACTCTAAAGTTATAGCTCGGTTTTGCATTGTCTACTCCAAGTAGAACCGCCATGACATCACTCCTGAACGCCTCAATGGGATCACCGTTGTTTTGATACGCGAGTGACGACGGCTCCCAGAGTTTATAAATAATGAGCGCACACACATTCTTTGACTTCGATCTGATGCTATGCTATTTACTAGATCGTAGGTTCCTGTTTGAAACGGGTACCAGCGTTTATCTGGGTACAAATAACCCAAGACTTGCCACGGTGAGCCACATTGCCATCTAGCCCCAAACTAAGCCGAAGCTTGTACTATGGGTACTAGACAACTGATAAACTTACTTAGATACTATTTTTTTGTAAATAAATACATAATATTATACATAGTAAACACCCAGACCAATACAAACAGACAAGTTCACGAACACAAATGTTTGTACTGTGCGGGAATGGAACCCACGACCCTTGGCTCAGAGGGCAGAGGTCACTACCAAATGAGCCATCAAGCCAGTCAAAACACAAATAAAACTACAGCGGTCACCAACTTATTTCAAAATAATAATGTATGTTTCTTTTGAAAAAGGGAGAAATTTACGCAATTTCGGTCGAGATTTCTGGTAAGGACTCAAGGGCCCATGAGGTTGAGGGCCCCGGGAAAGTGCCCCGCCAAGGGTTTTATAGGGGGCCCGCCAACTCCAGGAGCCCTAAAAATTTAAAAAGGGCAATGTTTCTTAAAATCTTGGCCAGATCTACCTAACGTCAGTTTGGGCTGCAATGGGGCTCCGAGACCCAAATAATAGGAAGTCAGGGGGGGGGGGAAGCATTGTCATGCCAGCCCTGGCCCCCTTAGGCCCTAGGTAGCTACTCCACTGCCACTACCGCCAAAACTGGTGTTGTAAGGGTGCTTAGTCCACAAACGTTTGAGAGCGCGTGGTCTGGTAACAAAGGCCGGTGCGTACGCGCAGACCGATGCTTTCACCGTTTATAGCAATTTCTGTATCGATCGGTCGCGGTAATAGGGATGCCTGTGATCTAATACAGAGCTAAGATATGTCGATAAAGTTGAGTGTGTTCTGTAATGTAGGTAGATCATCATCACCAGCCTTTCACAGTCCACTGCTGGACATAGGCCTCTACAGTTGTTCGCCACTTGGAGCAAACATCTGGAGGATATACCCATTTTTTTTGTTTTTTTTTTTTGCCGGGGAAAATGCATTTATGCATTCCCGCTGCTTGGGGGAGCAGCGGGGTATGTGGGACTCACCCCGCCTCGAAGATGGAAGTGAGGCAGGAATACCCACTAAAAACCCCGGCCCTTCGTCATGCGCCTTAAAGGTGGTGTCGAGGGTCCTATTTGTATGTACACCAAGAGGATATACCCATAATCGCCACGCTGGGCAGGCGGGTTGGCGATCGCAGGGCGAAGCTTCGTGATGGTTTTGCCGCCACCAGTCGGTTTGCCAGAGCCTCGTTTGTTGTTCGGCAGGATGCACCACGGGCAGGTGAGGATGGCTTGGAGCGAAAGGTGATAGGTCCCTTACATCCTAGGAAGGATTGATCTCAGTAGGTTTATTTAATTTGATTCACCGGGGCAACAAAGGCAGCTGCTAAAAATTTTAATAAACACCATCATCTCCCTTCCACTCCCGAACAACACGTGCTGGACAGCGTTGTCATCCGCATACCATCCAGACGACGGTGGCGCGCACCAAGAGGTTTAGTTCCTCGTTCTTGCCCCGTACCATTAAGTCATGAAATGCTCTTCCAGCTCATGTGTTTCTTTCCTCTTACAATCCTGAGTTCCTTAGGCGGGACGTGAAATGGCATCTCAGTGGGTGAGGGCGACAGGCGCAATGGGTTTGTTCTATTGTGCCTGTCGACCTAACTTTTGGACCTCACGACCGCTTACCATCAGGTGGAGTGAGGTCGTCCTGAAAACTCTTTTATAAAAATAGATATTAACGTAGAATAAACATAATTGTACTGTGTACTTTTATCGATATGGATGCTGTCTAACAACCAGTTTCTAGTGGATATAATTTTTCCATAGACACTTCTAGACCGGACGTTCATTTTAACGCGTCCGTTGAAAGAGATAATGCATTTTCTCGAGACTAGAATTTTATATCTAGAACTGCTGACAATTCCTGTTTTCAAATGGCCGACTGTAAAATAAATGACAATAAAAGTCATCATCCTCTTAGCGTTGTCCCGGTTTGTACCTCTAGGCCCAGGGTCCACTTTGACCATGATCCTAGATTAAGCGAATCTGGTTATTACATTGAAGCGACTGCCATCTGACCTTTGTAACCCTCAGAAAGGGGAACCAGACAAATTTGGATCATGGTTACACATTCAGAATTAAACTGGATGTGCAGGTTTCCTCACGATGTTTTCCTTCACCGCTAAGCTAGTGGTTATAATTCCGCACATAGATTTTTGCAAATCCAGAGGTGCGTGCCCCGCGCGGATTCGAACCGACGACCTCACGTGTGTGAAGCGACGATCTTACCACTAGGCTACCACGGCTCAATAAAATATGTAAAACGGTTAATTTCTGCAAATAGATTCACTAAGTAGTAATACTTAAGCACGTCAAAACTTATTACCTGCCAGAACTTCGACGTGTAGCTTGCTGAGAAGAAGTGCCGCAACAAACTTAACAGTTAAGCTTTCTTTAAATAACCTAATACATGCCACGCTGGGCCACACATCGCCATCTAGCCCCAGACTAAGCCGAAGCTTGTACTATGGGTACTAGACAACTGATAAACTTACATAGGTATTTTTGTAAATAACGAGTTCTGGAGTGGAGACCGCGTCTCGGCAAACGTAGTGTAGGACGCCCTCAGGTCAGGTGTAGTGACGATTTGCGCAGGACGGCTGGCAAGTGCTGGATGCGAGAGGCCCAGGTTCGAGTAAACAGGTATATCAATTTATATTATTAATTTGATAAATGCAGTGCGAACTTCATACACGTGTGATAAATAGACAAGAAAATTATCTTAGAAGACGTTAAATAATGTATGATTTAATCAATGTTATGACGTAATTATTGCTTGAAATTCAAGAATCCTTCTAATATTGTAAACTATTTAGCTGCCGATGGCTTTGTTCGCATGAATATGGATGATTATTATGTGAAATTATTCTTTTTTTTTATAGTGGCTCGACATAATGGCTTCCCTACGCCTGATGGACAGCGAAAGAGAAGCCCAAGTCGCTGTGACAACGGGCAAGTAACTGGTCAGTTACCTGTCAGTTGCCACCGCCATGCCGGCCTAACCCTGACCCCCCACGAGCTCCGGAAACCCTACTCACCGGCTGAAACACGTGGAATACCAAAGTGGTTCCATTTGCTATTCCAATTCAATTACTAAGTAACAAGATGATTCTAGCACTAATTCTGTATCGTACAAAGTGCTTAATGTGTCAATTTGACATTTATTATATCTGTTACCAAGACGAATGGCGGAGCAGAGATCTGTGGTTCGAATATAAACCAGTGCCAACAAAGTTTCACCCATGTTGCAGACTTGGAACTTGGCGAATCGGCCATAATATATATTTTATACGTACGAAATATGAAGGAAAATATTAATATTGTAGTAGGTGCCAGCGACTTTGTCTGAGTGGACTTTTTGATACAGATAATAATAATAAATAAATAACCCAAGACATGCCACGCTGGGTCACGCAGCGCCATCTAGCCCCAAACTAAGCCGAAGCTTGTGCTATGGGTACTAGACAACTGATAAACTTACTGACGATACTTTTTTTGTAAATCTAAATACATTTAAATATGTATAAAAGGAGAAACTGACTGACTGACATATCAACGCACAGCCTAAGCGGCTAAACGTAGGCACTTGAAATTTGAAAGGGACGTAGCTTAGATACCGTAGAGGTGCATTGAGAAAGGAATTCCCGAAATTCCCACGGGAACGGGAGTTAGCGGGAAAAAATTGTATTGAACCGACTAATAAATTGTGCGAAGCCGGGGCGGGTCGTTACATACATAGTTATACTTAATAAACACCCAGACCAATACAAAAAGACATGTTCATGAACACAAATAACCTAAGACATGCCACGCTGGGCCACACAGCGCCATCTATCCTCAAACTAAGCCGAAGCTTGTACTATGGGTACTAGATACCAAAGTGGCGAACAATTGAAGAGGCCTATGTCCAGCAGTGGACTACGATAAGTTGATGATTCCATCTAATGTGAAAATAAACATGTTTTCTTTCTTTCATCTCTCATTCAACGCGGTTTCTAGATAAGAAGCCGGACAGGCATCGTTTAACAGCTAATTATATATGACTATTTAGATCTACTTGAAATAATTGTCAAGAAACTTAATTACATACTCTAATAGGAAGTGCCCACACATAATAATCTTAACTAATATTATAAAGCTGAATAGTTTGTTTGTTTGAACGCGCTAATCTCAGGAACTACTGGTCCGAATTGAAAAATTCTTTTTGTGTTGATTAGACCATTTATCGAGGAAGGCTTTAGGCTATAGGTATAACATCACGCTGCAAATATTAGGAGCGAAGAAATAATGGAAAATGTAAAAAAAAAACGGGGAAAAAATAACTATTTCACGCGGACGAAGTCGCGAGCACAGCTAGTCATAAATAAAACCGTCTCTCTTTAAGACAGGTAGGGCATAGCGAATCTTCGCTCGAATTGAGCCGCCCGTCCGGGGAAGGACCTCCACCCTATAGAATACCGCAGCCAAATGACCTCCAGGTCGTGTTTGCCGGTGGCATCCCACATATATCATTAACATTATATGTATAACACAAAGGAAAATTCAGAATTTATACATTGCAAAACTACATTCATTCACTTTTGCAGTTCAGGAGATGTCGTTCAAAAAAGTCCTCAACTTGTAGTTTCGATAACTTATCGATATTATTGAAATCACGTTATCTATCGGTAGACCATCGATGGACAACACTACTACCTACTATAATTGGACTATGACTAACGCCCGGACGCGTCTGTTTCAAAACATTCTGTACTAATCGTCTTGTAGATAAGACATGCTTAATTATTCACGTCGTAAGTACAAGATTATAGACGCTTAACCACCAGAGACGCTACGTTGTATATCTATCGAATATATAACCCAAGACATGCCACGCTATGTGGCCGTATGCTTCGGCGCTACCCGTATCCCTGCCATTTGCTGCCCACTGGCGACACAGGGGGGTTTAGTGGGTATGCCCTCTCATTTTGGGAGGTGTGAGTCCCACACACCATGCCGACTCCCCCCGGAGGCGGCATGAAGGTGCGTAATGCATTCCCCTCTAAAAAAAAAAAAAGACATGCCACGCTGGGCCACACAGCGCCATCTAGCCCCGAACTAAGCCGAAGCTATTACTATGGGTACTAGTATAGTACCTAGCACGACAACGAAAGAAAAGCCCAAGTTGTGACAACGGGCAAGTAACTGATCAGTTGCCTGTCAGTTGCCACCGCCATGCCGGCAACCCCCACGAGCTCGGGAAACCTTACTCACCGATCCGGAGGTCATTTGGTTGCGGTATTGTATTTGTATAGGGCGGGGGTCCGATTCCCACCCGGGACAAACATTTGTGTGATGAACACTTGTGTTTGTTCCGTGTCTGGGTGTTTATATTTGTACTTAAGTATTTATTTGTAGTACCTTCGTTGTTCTGATACCCATGACACAAGTGCTTAAGCTTCTTACTTTGGGATCGGAGCAATGTAGGTATGTGATGTTGTCTGATATTTATTTATTTATCTACTATGCCCTACCTCTCTACTCTAAAGGATCCTGAGGCCAATAATGTGACGTTTTACTAGCGCATTACAAAGACAAACTGGCTCAGTTTCGTTCAACTTATCCGTAGAATGCACTCATTGCAGAGGATTCACTCCGCCAAACCGGTGTGCAGTATTTATATCTCAAGCCTACAACTTAAAGCGGTTTATGTAATACAAACATTTCGCATACCTTGACTGGTCCGATGGCTCATTCGGTAGGGTCCTTTGCCTTCTGAGCCAAGGGTTGTGGGTTCGTTCGATCCCCGCACAGTAAAACTGTTTGTGTGCATGAACATGTCTGTTTGTGTTGGTCTGGGTGTTGACTATGTATAATAATTAGGTATTTATTTACAAAAAAAAGTATCTAAGTAAGTTTACCGGTTGTCTAGTACCCATAGTACAAGCTTCAGCTTAGTTTGGGGCTAGATGGCGATGTGTGGCCCAGCGTGGCATGTCTTGTGTTATTTATTTATTTATTTTTATTTAAATACAAAAAATATGGGGGTTAGGGTTGGGCCGGCATGGCAACCACAATAAAAAAACACCGTGCGGCGGCGGCTGCACGCCCGACGGGGTTCCGCGAGGTCGGCACGGGGGTGCCGGCCACGTATTGCACGAACCCCGTCCTTGGAGGAGAGGGACGGCCCTTACGGGCCTGATCTCTAGGTCGCCCCAAGTGGGGGGGCCAGCCCGAGTCTGCCTAGCAGACCAGCGCTGACAGCTTCGCGGCGTTACAGTTGAGGACCCGCGATGCTGTCGCCCAAGGCGCATTTGACGGTGCAAACCAGGGTTTTTTAGTGGGTATTCTCTGCCGACGCGGAGCGAGTCCCACATAACCCGTCTGCTTCCCCGGGCAGCGGGTATGCGTAAACTGCATTTCTCCCTGGTAAAACAAAAAAAAAAAATGGGCCGGCATGGCGGTGGCAACTGACACTACTAACAGGTAACCAGTTGCTTGCCCGTTAGGAGGACCGTAGGGAAGCCATTATGTCGAGCTACTATAAAAAAAGGATCGTCAGAAAGTTTATCAGTTGTCTAGTACACCCACAGTACAAGCTTCGGCTTAGTTTGGGGCTAGGTGGCGCTGTGTGGCCCAGCGTGGGATGGGATGTCTTTGTAATTTACAGTCAATCTCATACAAAAACATAGTATGTACGTACATACTACATACTAACTGCAGCGATCCCTTTCCCCGAAACAGAAAAATCGATACACGTCTAATCATAAAGTTATTAATATTTCTAATATTAATTTCAATTATCTACGGAGTGAACTTTATTTGAAAATACAGGTGCATTCGCGTCATGTAGGAACGTTGGTCAACAACGCAACGGTATGAAAAAATAATTAACAAATGTAAATCACAAGTAAGTATATTGGGATTTAAGGGAGCGACCTATCATCGTTTTGCTCCAAGCCACAATCGACTGCCCGTGGTGCATCCTGCCGAATAACAAACGAGGCCCTGCCAACCGACTGGTGGCAGTATAACCATCACGATTGAAGGCGTAGCTAAATACCACAGGCCGATGACCGCTGCAGCGTCACCGGAGCGAGGAGTTCCGCCCTGCGTTCGCCAACCCGCCTGCCCTGAGTGGCTGTTATGGGCAAATCTAGGGCCCGTATCACCAAAATCGAAAACGATCGTTCGTTGAACGAATGATTTCGGTTCGAACGATTTACTAAACGAACATGAGAATGATTTATGGGGCAAAAATACGCGATCCGTTCAACGAACGATCGTTTTTGGTGTTAGGGACCCAGAAACCAAGGAGAACTACATAATAATATCAGACAACATCACATACATTGCTCCGATCCCAAAGTAAGTAGCTTAAGCACTTGTGTTATGGGTATCAGAACAACGAAGGTACCACAAATAAATACTTAAATACAAATATAAACACCCAGACACGGAACAAACACAAGTGTTCATCACACGAATGTTTGTCCCGGGTGGGAATCGAACCCACGACCCTTGGTTCAGAAGGCAGGGGTCACTACCAATTGAGCCACCGAGCCAGTCAAAACCAAAAGTAGTAATATTGATAAAAAAAATCAAAAGTAAAATAAATGTCCAGCCTATATTCATATTAGCATAGCTTTTATCAACTTTTTGACTAAAACACTTCACGAATCACCTAAATAAATATGGAAGGATGACCCAATTGAAATGTAAGCGGAGAAGGGTGACGGAACATATTTACATATTCAGATCAGCCATGAATACATAGCAATGAATTTGCTTCGTAAAACTGAAAAGCAAATGAATTATGTACTTTCCTAAAGAGAAAAAGATACAATTTTACTAAGAGGCTTTATCTAACCATAGTCGGCGTATAAATAAGGAGGCTGGCAATCGGCTGGTGGCGGTATAGCTAAGAGGACTGGCTCGGTAGCTCAATTGGTAGTGACCTCTGCCTTCTGAGCCAAGGGTCGTGGGTTCGATCCCCACACATTACAAACATGTGTGCATGAACATGTCTGTATTGGTCTGGGTGTTTTCTATGTATAATATGTATTTATTAAAAAAAACAAAAATGTATCTAAGTAAGTTTATCAGTTGTCTAGTACCCATAGTACAAGCTTCAGCTTAGTTTGGGGCTAGATGGCGCTGTGTGGCCCAGCGTGGCATGTCTTGGGTTATTTATTTATAGTAATACACGTCATATATTTTTTTCAGTTTTATCATGCCCATATTTTAGCACACATTTTGCCACTTTTCTCGCGCAAACTATTAAGTTCAACTGACAGGTAACTGGCCACTTACTTGCCCGTTGTCACAGCGACTTGGGCTTCTCTTTCGCTTTCCATCAGGCGTAGAGAAGCCATTATGTCGAGCTACTATAAAAAAAAAGAAGATTTTAATGTTAATGACGTTTCATAAATAAAAAATATTAATAAGAGGAAGACGAAATAGGACATTTCATGGGAAGCGTCGCGTCTGCCCTTGACAGCCGTTAATTAAGTTAATTAAGATTTGTAAATGCTCTATTATTTTTTTTTTTTTTTTTTTTTTTTTTATAGTAGCTCGACATAATGGCTTCCCTACGCCTGATGGAAAGCTAAAGAGAAGCCCAAGTCGCTGTGACAACTGGCAAGTAGCTGGTTAGTTACCTGTCAGTTGCCACTGCCATGCCGGCCCAACCCTAACCCCCCACGAGCTCCGGAGACCCTACTCACCAGCAGAAACACGACCCGGAGGTCATTTGGCTGCGGTATTCTATAGGGTGGAGGTACTTCCCCGGGCGGGCGGCTCAATTCGAGCGAAGATTCGCTATGCCCTACCTCTCTTAAATTAAGCCGTGTAAGTACACAGAGATAATTTTCTTTGCCGATGAACTGAGAACAATGAAAGAGACTCATTCCTTTAAAGTTTATAAAGATTCCCCTTATATTTGAAGCCTAAGTCTTAAAGTTTTTAACCTTAGTCATAAGACTAGCATTTAAATCTGAGGCTCGGGTACACCTGGCCTGTGTGTGTAGGCCTCCCCCAAATGACAGTTGTCATTTGCGTAGTGATAAAGATCTAAGCATATGTAAGGGATATATGTATTATAGACATATGTAAGGGAGCGACCTATCACCTTTTCGCTCCAAGCCATCCTCACCTGCCCGTGGTGCATCCTGCCGAACAACAAACGAGGCTCTGGCAAACCGACTGCTGGCGATAAAACCATCACGATAGAAGGCGTAGCTAAATACCACAGGCCGATGACGGGCAGCAGCGTCACCGGAGCAAAAAGCTACGCCCCGCGATCGCCAACCCGCCTGCCCAGCGTGGCGATTATGGGTATAACCTCCGTAGGTTTGCGGCGAACGACTGGAGAGGCCTATGTCCAGCAGTGGACTGCAATAGGGTGATGATGAAAGATCTAAGCATACCTATGGATGGACAGACAGACTGTTTTATATTTTGTACGCTGTTGTACTACAAGTAAAACAACCACACTTCAAGCAGCTAATTTGAAGCCAAGATTAATGTGAAAGAAATTAAAATTTTACGCCGAAAGGAATGTACGTTACGCGTTTGAACATAACAACTAAACGCAACGATGAATAAAATTAGGCAGTCACTGGTTTTAACGTTAACACACTTTGTTTTATGATTAGCGATTATAATAAACAAGTTGAGATGAGAATTTTCAAGAGAGGTAGGGCATAGCGAATCTTCGCTCGTATTGAGCTGTCCGTCCGGGGAAGGACCTCCACCCTATAGAATACCGCAGCCAAATGACCTGGAGTCGTGTTTCTGCTGGTGAGTAGGGTCTCCGGAGCTCGTGAGGGTTAGGGTTGGGCCGGCATGGCAGTGACAACTGACATGTAACAGTTACTTGCCAGTTGTCACAGCGACTTGGACTTCTCTTTCGCTTTCCATCAGGCGTAGGGAAGCCATTATGTCGAGGTCGAGCCACATAAAAAAAGGCCGCACGGCGTCCCCCGTTTGCCGATTTTCAGTCTTCACTCAGAATGCATTCATAGCAATCGCTCAACTACTGCAGAATAAGGCCAGTAGGTATGTACAATGACTACTAAAGACAATTGGCCGGTTATAGACTGTCACATCGACGTAGCGCTCGTCCAATAGGCGATGGGCACTTAATAGGATGGGATTGGCACTTATAGGATGTAAGAGAGCGACCCATCAAGTTTTCGCTCCAAGCCAACCTCACCTGCCGACGTGCATCTTGCCGAGTAACAAACGAGGCGCTGGCGACCGACTGGTGGCGGTATAACCATCACGATTGAAGGCGTAGCTAAATACCACAGGCCGTTGACGGGCAGCAGCGTCACTGGAACTAGAAGCTACGCTCTTCGATCGCCAACCCGCCTGCCCAGTGGCGATTATGGGTAGATACTCCAGATTTTTATTTTATTTTGTTGTTTTATTTTATTTTATGATGTTTGCCCTATGAACAAAAACTACAACAAGTCTAACAAAGAATGCATGACTTACGTTCGTATTCACAAACGTTACTATGCGACGCGCGGACGCATAGTGCCCAAAATCCTATAGGTTTTTGGGTACCTGTACGCGACGCATAGTAACGTTTGTGAATACTGCCGATACGTACTTATGAGAGATACTTACCAGTGCAAAAGTGCGCAAACACAAGTGCATTCTCTGTACCTTCACTCTCATAATCCTACGGGAACTCTATCTGGGACTCGCGGTAGCGTTAAAGCCAAGTTCTAACAGATCATAATAAATATAAATAAATAAATAAATAAATAACCCAAGACATGCCACGCTGGGCCACACAGCGCCATCTAGCCCCAAACTAAGCCGAAGCTTGTACTATGGGTACTAGACAACTGATAAACTTACTTAAATACTTTTTTTTTTGTAAATAAATACATATTATACATAGAAAACACCCAGACCAATACAAACAGACATGTTCATGAACACAAATGTTTGCACTGTGCGGGAATCGAACCCACGACCCTTGGCTCAGAGGGCAGGGGTCACTACCAAATGAGCCAAAATATCAGACTTATCATATACATTGAATAGAATAGAATAAAGTTTATTTGTTTCCGATCCCATAGTAAGTAGCTTGAGCACTTGTGTTATGGGTATCAGAACAACATAGGTAACTACCTACCACAAATATACAGGGTGTTTCTTCTAAGATGTTAAACCGGCACGAACTAATAGCAGGGTGCCGTACCTATTGAGTTAACCCTTGTGTATGTTCAACGATTGTTTGTAAGTAGTTTTCGAGAAATATTTTTTTTTTGTTAATTTTTTTTTTTTTAGATTTTAGATTTAGTATTTTTAGATTTATGTTTTTAGATTTCTTGGCCAGACGACTTTAAATAACTAAACTGGTTTTTTGTTTCACTATTTAAAAGAGAAAATTATGCAAAATACTACAAAAGAAAGTTCTGAAAAAAATTAAGTATGAAAATTACACGATTTCTCGAAAACTTAAAAAAAATCGTAGAACATACATGGGGGTTAAAGTGATAGGTATGGCACCCTTACCCCTCCCTTAAATTTAAACGTTCGTGTGATGAACATTTGTGTTTGTTCCGTGTCTGGTATATATTTGTGGCACCTTCGTTGTTCTGATACTTTGGGATCGATCATATTTATTTATCGTCTGCTTAAAGCTAGTTTGAAAGAGATCCCTTAAAGCAATAAGACCACCTAAATGGTAATTTAATACGTCTCTGTGCCTAGTTTTAAGTCAACTGTCCATCTATCTATATCTTTATTTATAAGTACTTAAGAATTGTCTAGTACAGAAGTAAAAATAACTATGAGTCGTATTAAAGTTTACCTCAAGGGAGAATTATTATAATTAGACAATCCGTTTGGATAGACACGACCGCAGAAAGATCAGGCGAAGGACTTTTTAAATCTAATGGAACTTATGCAAATGACTTAGTTATATCTCTTGAAGTAACACAAAATGTAGGTAGCCATATTAAGTAAGATTGTTCTTATTAAAGTTTACATCAAAGTAAATTGGCATGAAGATAATTTTGTTAATATACTAGCTCGCTGAACTAGAATATTGCTTGTTTGTTATTTACATGGATTCTTTAATTATATCTTGTGATAGTTTGAGAAAATTAAAAGATTTATATCTAATCCAAAAAATCTATTCAATTGAATTCTTTATTTGCAATGCTCACTAATTACTGACAATTATATAGTTCGCATTTTCAATCAATTAATACATATTGTCTTCATTTATAACATTACGAGTACAGGTTCTTGAATAATAAACTTGTATGCATAAAACTTACGCTCATTCCTCAGATTAAAAACCTATTTGAGGCTGATTCTTATTAAAAACAAAAAGTATATTTTAACATCCAATCTCAAAATTTGTGTATAACTTAAGATGTTAAGGTAAACAATATCTTTAATGAATAACAAATATAGAATATTATAAGTACAGAAATTTAAAAATTAAGACCAGAGAAGTAATAAAGATTTTGAAATAAACAGTTCTGTCAACATAATAAATAAACAACATTTCAGGGATGATTATTGATTCAAGAGATACATTGCAAAGAAAGTTTATGTATTAAAGATTCAATATAAATTGATACATAAACTTTCTTTGTCAACATAAAAATGTAAAATTTTTCGATGTAAACAGTTTTTCATTGGAGCAATAACACAAGTTTCTTATTAATGTCCTTTCAACTAGACTGGTAGTGAATTCTTTTTGAACATTATATGTTCAATTTGTAGTGTACATAATATTATAAAGAGAAAAGATTTGTATTTTTGTGTGTATGTTTGTAAATAAATTATAAACAACTTGGCCAATTACAAAAAATCATTCTTCATTGGTAAGCTATATTCACCCTGAATAACATAAGCTATATTTATTGCTAGAAAAGATTAGAGATCCTTACTACAACGTCAATAATGTAACCCAATGAAATGAGTTAATAATAAAGAGTAAAAACAGTTGTTTTTACTTTTTGATGAAGGTTTGTGAAACCTATACACAAATGAATAATAGAAAATAGTTTATTCAGCGCACATTAAATGTACTTAATCTACTAAGTAACTTAAGACTAAGCTACAATGGTATACAATGTGCAGCCAAATTGGTATCCACTCAGTAAACGTCAAGGCATGACATAAAGACTGCCAAGACGCTGATTTCCAGTGGAACTGTCAAGAGGGAATAATATCTTAATCAGAATTAAGTCTTCGAACCTACATTCACATCAACACATCGTTATATATCGCTCCACAAACGAGACACAAGCGTTATACTAGCCGTTCTTACACGACAAGATTCGAGTCCTCGTGTAACAAGAATATCCCTACAAGCAACAGGAAATAATGTTTACGCCGCGCGGTACCCTCCGGTTCCGCGAAAGACACGCTTCAACGATCAATTCGTACGAATATTCGTCGTAAGCGCTCATAATCACATAAATATTACATATAGGATGTATACTTTTGACAATATATTCGTATTAGTCTTTATACAACGCAAAAATTCGATTAATTTCCGAGAAATATAAAAGAAATGGAACGTTTCGTTCGTGACTTGGCTGATATTTCTCGGTAACCGCACAAATATCACTAAATAAATGTATTTTCTTGTCAATTTACTCTTTTTTTTCGACAATTCAGTCGGCTATAAGCAAATCTTTGTTGACGTCGCAAAGAAGATCTTTCAACAGAGGTTGGGAATCAATTTTCGTTGTCACCTATCCCCGTTGCAGTCAGAACGCTGCTATAAGTGGGAATCACAAGGGTTTACACACAGCCCGTCGGATATTTCATCCCTTTCTCGCCTGTTTTGCGTCGGATAAACGCGTCTCATTTTTCAAATTCCATTCCAATTTTTGGTTAACGATTCCTTAGTTTCATTTAGTTACATACAAATATGACGCTTGTTATAATTTCTGCGTCCAGTTAAATTGGACGGTATTTAAAAGCAAATTCGAGCGGATAAACCGTCAAGACGGCGGCATTCAATCCCGCCGGCGTTGACACATCCAGACGCATCGTAAAAAACTTGTCGATTCGAATCAGAATACGAGCGAGTTTATCGATTGTTTTCGCGAAAACGTTTCGCTCTCGCGAATCCTTTACACATTGAATGGACGCACTCACAGCACACTTCACTGTTCTCACCTTAATCTGACTGGCGGCGGAATGTTGAAGGCAGGGTACAGTTTAGCATTGGGACTCTCGAACAACATTTTCACGATTATTCACTTACTTCACCGCGAGAACATTGTCACACCGTCCGTTCGATGCGGTGTGTGGCCGGTGACTGCCGACGCGCTGCGGTGCGCCCCTCCCCGTGACGTCAGGCGACGCGGTCCCCCCTCTCGCTCACTCTAGTAGCGCCAGTAAGGGAGGGCGTTCCGCCAGCTGGTTCGTAAGGAAGGGTATTAGGCCAGCGGCACATACCCCTCGATAGGGCTTCGGTACGAAGTGCTGTTTTAATAGGCGTTCGCTGTTAAATGAATGGTTATTTGTGTATTTCGTAAAAAAAATGTGTTTTTTTAAATAAAAATAAGTACCTACCTACCTACACTGCAATTTACAACAAGAATTTACGAATATCGATTTATAACCAAAACAAAACTTAACTACCCAGTATACTGATTATTTAATTTATTGTGATTGTGAAAATATTTCTAGATTTTTATTTTGGTCCCTCCCTGCACTCAAAAATACTTTGAGTTTCACTTCTAAGTATGAAGAACCCCAAAAATGTATTGCTTTTTTTCCATGTTTGTTGTTGACCGAATACATCTACCAACCTACTTACCAAATTTCCACAGTAAATTTCTTATAATTACGGAAAAAGTGGCTGTGACATACGGACAGACAAACGTTACGAATCTATAAGGGTTCCGTTTTTGCCATTCGGCTACGGAACCCTAAAATACTAAACATTAAAAAATACGCAAATATTGGGCCAGATATCTTCGCAGGACACGCGGGAAACATTGGTCTTTATTTTTCTATAGTGACTTCCCCACACGTTATGTAAAACGAAAGTAAAAGCCCAAGTCGTTGCGGCAACAGATAAGTGACCAAACCAAATCGGCCAGGTGACAACCGACTTACATCGAAACCTGGCCCAAGTCACTTCACGAGTAATTCGACAAGCCAGGCGATTAAACCCTACCACTTGCTGAGATATCAACAAATAGTCACTCAGAAAAGATGGCACCGTTATTTGTATTCATCATGTGTCACCACACGTAACAAAACGAATAACGGCCGTATTCACAAACTTTACTATGCGACGCGCGGACGCACAGTGCCCAAAATCCTATACGTTTTTGGGTACCTGTGCGTTCCCGCGACGCATAGTAACGTTTGTGAATACGGCCGTAAGTAAAACACCGGCCAAGTGCGACTCGCACTTGACGCACGTAAGACTCGTTTATTCCCGATGTCCCCCCCTATTGGTCCAACACTCGTGGACATCGGGAAAAAAGTTCCGTTGTCCCCCACTATTGTATTTGTGTTCATGAATACACACATTTTAAGTAAATCTTGCTCTGATTTACCTCTAATAAATACATTTTTAAAGCACTTTTATTATAATTTTAAATAATCCTTTTAAGTTACTTATAATAACATCGGGAATAAATGGGGATGTAAGGGAGCGACCTATCACCTTTTCGCTCCAAGCCATCTTCACCTGCCCGTGGTGCATCCTGCCGAACAACAAACGAGGCTCTGGCAAACCGACTGGTGGCGGTATAACCATCACTATTGAAGGCGTAGCTAAATACCACAGGCCGATGACGGGCAGCAGCGTCACCGGAGCGAGAAGCTACGCCCTGCGATCGCCAACCCAGCGTGGCTATTATGGGTATATCCTCCAGATGTTTGCCCTAAGTGGCGAGCAACTGGAGAGGCCTGCAATAGAGTGATGATGATGTTGTAGTGACAACAGAAATGCCTACACAATCTGTAAAAGTAACACATTTCTTGAGATACAGTCTGGTGATAGACTGACGGACAGATAGACACCTCATCATCAGCGTATAGCAGTCCACCGCTGGGCATAGGCCTCTCCAGTTGTTCGATGGCAAACATTTGGAGGCTGTACCTAAGTATATACTTTTTTTTAAAGTGGCTCGACATAATGGCTTCCCTACGCCTGATGGAAAGCGAAAGAGAGGCCCAAGTCGCTGTGACAACTGGCAAGTAACTGATCAGTTACCTGTCAGTTGCCACTGCCATGCCGGCCCAAACCTAACCCCCCACGAGCTCCGGACACCCTACTCACCAGCAGAAACACGACCCGAAGGTCATTTGGCTGCGGTATTTTATAGGGTGGAGGTCCTTCCCCGGACGGGCGGCTCAATTCGAGCGAAGATTCGCTATGCCCTACCTCTCTTAATATAATCACTACTAGTGTCAGGCGGGTTGTGTATCTCCGGGCTAGGCTCCTCGCTCCGGTGACGCTGCTGCCCGTCATCGGCCTGTGGTATTTAGCCACGCCTTCAATCGTGATGGTTATACCAGCCGGTTGCCAGATAGGCTACTGTTTAATGATTGTAACATCACCTAATTCAGCTGTGACGTTCAAAACCTAACCTAGGACACAGAGCAATCCGAACCGTGAACCATTTCGTACTGTTTAGATATTAATTTATTCTATTACGGACTGTTGAATGTTTAAATTAGGAAATGATCGAGTTAGCCATTTCGGAGCCAACTAATTTGTAGACGTAAATAATTTAGTAGGTATAATTTGGATGGTGAATAGATGTACGAGTTAACGAAAAATCACAAAATCATCGTAACTTACCTAAATCGGTCTTTGGTTTTGTGTACTTTTTTATTATTCTTTTTTTTTCTTTTGTGTATTTTATTTTCTATTATGTTTTGTCGATGTGTTGTTGTGATGTCCTTGTAATAAAAGTTTCTTATTTCTTTTATTATAGGTACGGTATATGTCACCGTGACATTGATAGATTACGATTTATCTCGCGAGATTGTAAACTGTCGAAAAATTGTGAATCCTTACTAATATTATAAATGGGAAAATGTGTCTGTCGTGTTTGTCTCTCTTTCACGGCAAAACGGAGCGACGAATTGACATGATTTTTAAGTGGGGATAGTTGAAGGGATGGAGAGTAACATAGGCTACTTTTCCCCCTTTCTAACCCCCCACTTCCCTAAAATGGGTGGAAGTTTGTATGGAGCATTCACCCCGAATTTAACGCGACAGGAGCCGCGGGCAAAAGCTGAAAAGCATGAATGTGATGGGGAATACATTCCTATGTATTTATTATATCTGTATTTTACTATGTTAGAAACATTATTTATTTAGAAATACAAAGAAGTAAAAGTACAAAGTAACTTAAGCCTACAATAAATAAATAAAACCTAAACTAAACTAATATGTACAAATATTAAAAATTTTCTAAAACGGGACCCTGTGGCAGAGACCCCAGGACGCTGGCTGCGTTACCTCGCTGAATTGCTAGCGAGATGCGCTGAGCGAGGTACGAGCCAGCTCTGGGGTCGCCCGAAGCCTGGACCAGTTTAGACGAAATCTCTTTTACAAGAGATTTGGCCTCCGGACCCCACGGTCCCAATGTCTCAACTGCAAACGCCGCAAATTCATTGTCTCTCAGGAGAGATGAATATTTGCGGCGTTTGAGCAGTTGAGCCTGTTCGGCAGCCGAGCCGGCCCTCGCCGCAGTGCCCTGGATGTGTGACGCAGCCAATGTGTCCACACATGTCGCATCCCAAATAAGGATGCGACCAAGTTTCCAGGGCACTAGCGTGGCGCCATCAGGTCTCTTGCCATCGTCCCTAAAAAGGCCACGAGGTTCTAACGTGGCCGGAATAGAGGCAGTGGCAAGAGAACGACGCAAGATGTCGTTGAGGGCGTTGTGGCGAAAGCCACGACCCGAACTCTGGGGGCAGGAGAGCCCGTGGCGTCCGAACTGGTCCACGCTTCGGCCACAGTGGCAAGTGTGGGCTAGGCAAATTTCAGCATGATTTGATTTGATTTGATTGATTTGGCAGCCTCTAATTAAGGCGTCACTTTAGCACTAATAACGGAACTATTGTTAATACCATGTTACTGAGTGATTGTTTTGTTGGCTGTCCTTAAATAAATAAATAAATAGTTAGTTTCTTACATACAGATCGACCTAAAACGTGTTAAAAACGAAAGACCAGTGCGGCATTCAAGCCTTGAAGAGTCCCCGTGTGTACCGACATACGTTTTGTTTATTACCCGAACAATAGCAAAAAACTGTGGCTCGTATTGAAAAACTATAACCTTGCCTTTTTTATGCCATCATTAAGTAGAATTACTGTCCGTAATCTATAAGACGGCAGCCATTTTGTTCATCGTAGTTAAAAAATAATATTTAAGAGAAGTTATACTGACTTCCGGGTTGGCTACCGGAAGGTTCTATATAGCACGTTTTTATTAGGGCGACCTGTATATAGTAATTAACCGACTATGTAAAGGAATCTACGGTAACTTTTGAGAGGTAGGGCATAGCTAATCTTCGCTCGAATTGAGCCGCCCGTCCGGGGAAGGACCTCCATCCTATAGAATACCGCAGCCCAATGACCTCTGGGTCGTGTTTCTGCCGGTGAGTAGGGTTTCCGGAGCTCGTGGGTGTTAGGGTTGGGCCGGCATGACGGTGGCAACTGACAGGTAACTGACTAGTTACTTGTCCGTTGTCACAGCGACTTGGGTTTGGCTTCTCTTTCGCTTTCCATCAGGCGTAGGGAAGCCATTATGTCGAGCCACTATATAAAAAAAACTAATTTAACCATCTTCCAGTATCGTAGCGTGAAAATTGACAGCTGCTTTTTTATAAGAGGAGCTTTCAGGATGATCTCACTCCACCTGATGGTAAGCAGTCGTGAGCTCCAAAAATTAGGTCGACAGGCACAATAGAACCCATCGCGCCTGTCGCCCTCACCCTGAAGGCCCACTGAGATGCCGTTTCACGCCCCGCCTAAAGAACCCAGGATTGTAAGAGGAAGGAAACACATGAGCTGGAAGGGCATTCCATGACTTAATAGCACTGGGCAAGAACGTCTAAAAGTAAGTAAGTATACAATTGTTGTACAATTTAGTAAGACTAACGCTATGGGGGATCTCTTCCAGACAACCTTTGGTTTGAGAATAGCAAGATAAAAACATATTGCAAACCATATAGTTAACAGGGTATAAGGATATTATGGCTAAAAATTGTAATTAGTCCGTCTTTTAGCTTATTCAAAAATAAAAGACAGGTATTTTTCCTTTTTTCATTCAAATAAACAAAAGCAAAGATACAAGGCATCAAAAGTTACGAGTGGGAGTCTTTGACGTCACTCGCTCCCGTAAAAATGCCTCACCGAGTGACGTCACGCGTAATTTCAACGGGCTATAACTTTGTAATTTTTAGTCTAATTTACAAATAAAAAAATACGTGTCTTTTATTTTTGAACACGCTAAAAGACGGACTAATTACAATTTTCAGCCATAATAGCCTATTGTTGTATAATTTATGCGGTCTTATCGCTATAAACTCTCTTCCAGACAACCTACTAGGTGTTATTAGAGTTCATCACGTACCTCTGCCCGCAACAAGTCATACAATTTACAGTTGAACCAATTTTATGATCCACTAACCAACAAATATTACCAAAAAGCAAAAATAACCAAACAACCAAATTACCTTGACCCCCGCACGTTCTCCGCGCCAACATTACTGAATAGGCTATACGATTATAATGAGTTCTGAGAGGTCTGCGTATACTGGTCGCGTATCGAACGTTGTTTGATAGACGAAAAAGCCTAGAGAAATACGATGTAATTTTATTTTAACTGGAGTTTTTGAATACGCAATGAAATAGATCTATGGTATTGAGATTGTAATCTGTAATGGAAATAATTAAGAAATAATAAGAAATCTTTCAGCCGCAGAACCGATAACCGTTGGGGTAAACGAGTTCTGGAGTGGAGACCGCGTCTCGGCAAGTAGTGTAGGACGCGCTCAGGCCAGGTGGAGTGACGATTTGCGCAGGACGGCTGGCAAGTGCTGGATGCGAGAAGCCCAAAATCGAGCACAGTGGCGAACCTAGGGAGAGGCATATGTCCAGCAGTGGACTGATGTGGGCTGATGATGATGATGATGAAGAAATCTTTCGCATTCAATGTGATCTGTTGTGTGATGGTTATACCGCCATCGGTTGCTAAAGCCTCGTTTGTTATTCGGCAGTGATGGGGATGTTGCCCACACTATTGGATGATATGTTGATAAGAGGGTTTAAGGGATGATAGAATCAAACCGCTCCGTTCGAGTGTCGGTAATACACTGATTTATTGATTGATACTTTATAAAAATGCTATGCTAACAAAATGATAAAGTAAAGGCGGCTTTACACTGCTACCATGTACGATGGCTCGTACATCTTGGCCACCAAACGAAAGAAAATAGAGGATGTGATAATATGATATATAAATTCAAATGATGATTGCTATTTGCTAAATGATATAAAATGATTTTACATGATACAATGGTGAAACAAATTTGATTAAATCTAATGAACCTATGCGTCTAGCACTACACTCTCACTGGGCACTAGGAACCGCACTGGTCGGGACACCATCGGGGAGGTGCCCTGATTAACACTTAGCACGCCGCGATTGCATGCTATATTCGCCACTTCACTATCACTGATGCTCGCCCTGCGGGGGCGGAGGGGCTCCCCCTCCTGCTCCCCTGCCTGCTGCTGGGCGCGGACCTCAGAGGTCCGCTGTGCTGCACGCCTGCTCCTTATCTTTGCATATACAAAGATACACCCGACGACCAGGATGACGAAAATGATGACGTAAGAAACAGAGTACTGATGTACGTCATGTATAGTAAGCTGACCTGACTGTGATTTCTTTAATGTTTCCAATTCATCCTTGATCTGATCGTAATGATGATTATTGCTATCTAGTGCTGGATAGTCGAGTTGGATAGACGTATTGAGCAGTTTATTTAAAGGTGATATTTGTGGAACGCTTATCTCGTCGTCGATGTTGATTTTGTTGTGAAATCTGTTATGAGCGTATATCGAGAAAGAATCACCCTTTAAGGTGCAACCTTGGTCGATATTTATTATCCCGTTGTCATTGAGCGTCTTCACTGTGCGCATACCGCTAAGTACCCAGTAATTGTTTCTGATGTAAGACAGCGTCAGTCTGGGACCACCGTGAAGGGTGGCAGCATGCGCTTGATCTATGATTAACTCTGTGAGACGCCCTTGATTTGATATGATAATGGGATTTTTCCCTGATACATTCGAGTTTGATAATCGACCGCCGACTCTTAGTAGGCCATTTTTATCCAAAAACGGATTTAAAGTTGATAATCTGCTGCTTGTTTGAACTTTACCTTTTGATTTTAAGTTATTTATGTCGTCTTTAAAATCATTTCCTTGTATTTCTCTAATGATAGTGTAAAGTGCATTGTTTACTTCTGATGACGACAGTGTATTCGTCGACTCAGCATTCTGCTGGCCTCGAGCGCGCGCAATGAAACGCGATATCCAAGCGATTGTTTTCGCCGCTCGTGTGATAGAGTTATGTTTATGTAATAATTCTGATATGATTGATATTTCTTTCTGATGTAAGGCCGTGCACACACTGGCCTTTTTTGCTTCTAAAGTAGGCTGTTGATATTTGACGTCTGGGACGTCCGTGGGATTGAATGTGGCTACCTCGTAGTTTCCACTTTCCAGCCTGCTCGTGGTTTTCACATAGAGATCCTCGCAGTATTGATCTTCCCTACTGAGAGCAGAAGCATCAGATGTGGTGACGTCCTCCATCTCCCAGTATTTAGATATGTCGTTTAAATTATTGATAACTACGTGACAGTTAAATGATTTCTTCACGTTTCCCGACAGGATCCACCCTAGCTTAGTCTGTTGTGCAATTGGAACCTCCTGTGCACCTTTGATAAGACCACTCATGATGATATCGGAGTAGACATTGGCGTCCAAGAGTAGGTCTACGGGGCGTGAAATGTTATACTCTGGATCTGCCAGCTTGATGTTCTGGATGTGTGGCCATACTTGCTTGTTGAAGGAAGTACTAGGTAGATTGTTGATAACCTTCGTAACTACCAATGCTTGCGTTGAAAAGTCATAGTCGTTGTAAATTGATTGGCACTCCAATGTGACAAGACCCTTGCTCTGCTTACACCCGTTGCCTATCCCTGATATAGATGCTGAGTAATGATGCCGTTTAAGACCTAGGGTTTGCGCCGCCCTCTCTGATATTAGTGATATTTGAGAACCTTGATCTAGGAGACAACGCAATGTGATGAAATTTCCATCTGCTGATTTGACGTTAAGCTGTAGCGTGGTAAGTAAAATTTCCTCGTCATTACTTGCGACATAATTCACATTGTGTGGCTTATGCTCAGTATGTGATTTCGCTGATATATACGATTGAAGCGGCGGCATGCTTAAGTTCATCGAATTTGATACCGGAGCGCGCGCATATGCATCATGTAGCAATGTGTTATGCTCACCGTTGCATTCTTTACACCGTTTCGATGAAAAACATTTATTGTTAAAATGATTGTACAGGCAATTTCGACAGAATCGTAATCTTGATACAGTTTTTAATTTGATATCTGGCGTCATGCCTAAAAATTTCTTGCATCTGAACAAGTCATGACCTTGAGTACATAAAGGACATTTGATATGAGTCGTAACAATAGCTTGATAGGGTGTCCTTTGCTGATATTTGCCTTGATAATAGTTAGGCTGAGGTTTGATAAAGGTTTGCCTTCCTTGATTATAGACAGGCCTGATTTGATTTGATGATGATGATTCGCGCTTATGAATTGGCTCTAACGCCGTGAATTTATTTTCTAGGAATTGCATAAACTCATCCAATGCTGGTAAATCGCGTGGGTTTTTGCGAGACTCTTTATAATCGCAGTATGTTTCATGATCTAGCTTCTTTGATAATATATGGACAAGAATCGGGTCCCAAGTATTCGTATCCACACCCAGATTGTGGATAGCGTGTAGGGTTTCCATACTGGTGTCATATAACCTTTTGATCTCAAATGATGTCTGTTTCTGAATATTTGGTTGATTCAGAAAAGTCTCTATCTGCTTTGTAAATAGGACCTGAGGATTATTATACCGGTGTGTCAAAATATCCCAAGCCGTGTCGTAATTTTCTGCTGATATATTCAAATGCTGTATAAGGCGCTCAGCTTCTCCCTTGATTTTTCCCTTGAGATGTTGCATCTTCTGCGCCTTGCTGAGAGAATTATTGTTGTGTATCGTCTCGGTAAAAAGGTCAAAAAATGTAGGCCAGGATGTATATTTTCCGGTAAAAGTAGGAATTTCAATTTGTGGTGTCACCTGATGAACGTGAGCTGTAGAGACAATTTTTTGATTGATAGCTCTTTTTATTCGCTTGTAAGAAGATTCGTAGGTGAAAAACTCATCTTCGTAATTTAAGTCTCCACCTTGCAATATGTTATCTATTTTCAGATGTAAATGATCTATTGCGTCCCAACGCGTTTTTAGGTTTCGTAACTCGTCTTCTAGCTCCCATTTTTCTGTCAAGTCTTCAATGTCTATGCTGTTGATAAGTCGACGTAATGCTCTGAAATTAGTTCTCTGCTCTAATAGAAACTCGTCTAATTGACCACTAGGAACAGTGCTCTTATCTAATTTATTCTTCTGATCTTGCCTGCTTTGCTGAGACCCACTTGATTTAGGATCTAGACTTTGTTGCTTAAATTCTGGTGAACATGATGTGATCAAGTTCAAAGTAACTTGATAAATTTTAGCTGCTGAATCGAAAATATCCTTTGAAAAATAGGGCTCGGTACTCGCGATAGTTTTATACTCAGCGAGTGCCGAATTATTATGCTCAAATTCAGACCAAAGGTTGCTCAGTCTGCTCAATCTCTCTTGGAGATACTCTGGAGTTTTACGACTATCCGAATCCTTTTTAAAGTTAAGTTGTAACTGCTTGAGATTCTCGTAAAGTTCTGCTTGACGTGCAATAAGTTTCTCCATGATAAATAGAGTTGATTGATTATAATAAATGAAACAGTCTTACTTGATTTCTGTTGATACTTGTACACAGCCAGGATCAGTTACCCTTCGCTGCGACGCTGCGAGCTTGCCCGCCCGCAGAGTGATGATGATGACACGTAGCTAGTGATTGTGAACGATGATATCCAGCGTGGCAGTGCTAGCCACTATCGCACAAATAGTCACTGGTCACTACGAACTGAATTGCACTTAAGTTCAGTTGATAGAAAGAATGTTAAAATGTTCGATGATATGTGATATTTGATACGTGAACTTCGCGACGCGATTAATTTCGCCAAATTTTGATACGCGAGGTCCTGCTATGAACCAAACCGCCCGCTAGGTTCAACCTTCGAAGGACCAAAAAAAAAAATGTAGGGGGTGTTGCCCACACTATTGGATGAAATAATGATAAGAGGGTTTAAGGGATGATAGAATCAAACCGCTCCGTTCGAGTGTCGGTAATACACTGATTTATTGATTGATACTTTATAAAAATGCTATGCTAACAAAATGATAAAGTAAAGGCGGCTTTACACTGCTACCATGTACGATGGCTCGTACAGGCAGGATGCACCACGGGCAGGTGAGGTTGGCTTGGAGCGAAAAGGTGATAGGTCGCTCCCTTGCATCCCTCTGGCAAACCGACTGTTGGCGGTAAAACCATCACGATAGAAGGCGTAGCCAAATACCACAGGCCGATGACGGGCAGCAGCGTCACCGGAGCGAGAAGCTACGCCCTGCGATCACCAACGCTCCTGCCCAGCGTGGCGATTATGGGTATATAAATATTTTTTTTTTTATTGATATCAGTCAACATCACATACATTGCTCTAAACCCAAAGTAAGTAGCTTAAGCACTTGTGTTATGGGTATCAGAAGAAGAAGAAGAGAATAAACACCCAGACACAATGAACCCAGGGTACAAATGAGAGGGATTTATGGGGCAAAAATACGCGATCCGTTCAACGAACGATCGTTTTCGTTTTTTGTAGTAGGGCCCCATGGACGTAGTTTATTTTCTACGTCCATGTAGGGCCCCTGGTCTTTGACGAAACTTATGGACATTTTAATTAAATAATTGTTCCTTTTTAGGGTTCCGTAGCCAAATGGCAAAAACGGGACCCTTATAGATTTCTTATATTTATTTGATGTTTTGACACATTTTACCACTTTGGAGGATTCGCGCAAACTATTCAGGTTAGAAAAAAATGATATTAGAAACCTTAACATCATTTTAAAATACCTATCCATAAATATCCCACACGTAATTAGGTTTGATGAAAAAAAGATAAAAATACAAATTCTTTATTTACATATAAATAGGGTGGTTACATTGGATGCAGGTGTTGAATAAAAAGTAGTATCTTAATCCTATTTAGCTACTATACAAAGAGCATGTAAATATCAGTTGCTACTTGCCCGTTGTCACAGCGACTTGGGCTTCTCTTTGGCTTTCCAACAGGCGTAGGGAAGCCATGACGTCGAGCCACTATAAAAAAAATCTGACTCCAATGTAATATCTCACGGCGACTGTATCATGTCCTTGATATTGTCATCCAAGTAGATAAGCATTGTTTTCTATCACCGCACACACAATTTTATGACACCAACCTACTGAGCGGAATCTGTGCTTAAACCACAGCCATGGCATATTCCAATTTCCCCATTAAACGCTTTCCTCGGCAAATCGGGCGGAACGTTGCGCCAGACGCCGTGATGATGAATTAGAGTAGATATTTTACGCAATTCGCGGCTTTATAAACGTTCTCTTGGTTCAGCAATGGCGGTAACATTTCATAAACATCAAGGGTTATTGCCCGTTCAAGTTAAACTTTTTACGTCACTTTCTAGTTTTAGGGTCAATACTGGCTCGGTAGCTCGACAAACACGTGCTTGGGGCCCCTGTTCTCCAGGGGCCTCCATCCTCTGCGGGCATTTCATTTCATACCTACATTTTATCGAGATTCATCCACAATATGTCTGAAATCACAAGGCGCGAGCAGTCCGGGAGTCTTTTGCACTTTGTTTATTACTTTATAATAACCTACAATTATATTCCTTCCATTTCCATTTAAGCAATAGAGGGCCTACACAGGCTCTGTGCTTAGGGCCTCGGATACTCTTAATCCGCCACTGATTGGTAGTGACCTCTGCCTTCTGAGCCAAGGGTCGTTGGTTCGATCCCCGCACATTACAAACATTTGTGTGCATGAACATGTCTGTTTGTAGTGGTCTGGGTGTTTTCTATGTATAATATGTATTTATTTACAAAAAAATTATCGTCAGTAAGTTTATCAGTTGTCTAGTACCCATAGTACAAGCTTCGGCTTAGTTTGGGGCTAGATGGCGCTGTGTGGCCCAGCGTGACATGTCTTGGGTTATTAAATCAAATAAAAAGTACTTGGGTACCTACTTATAATTCATTTTTTACATTTTTGTTTTAAATTAACGTCCAAAAATCAATGTAACGTCAAAAAACCGCCAAGACGACATTGGACAATAGATCTATATAGTATGTTTATAATCTAACTCTGAACGGTAACTTGTGAAAATGACGCAAACTTTTTTGTTCAGCGGGCAATGACCTTTTACGATATCTTGCGTAAGCGACCGTTTACAAGAAAAGGTAATAAAGACTTATTTGTACTTACTACAGCTTAGACCGTCTTATCGCTTGTACGACGCTTAAATAATGACGCCTTTTTTTACGTCGGGAATGGCTTTAGGTGCAGCGCAGATGGCAGACTATCCGTGACACACTTTTTAGTCTGTGAAAATAGAACCTATGCAATTTTATGCAGTAACGCAGGTGACGCGCAAAAAGTAAAATTAAAAAACGTTCCTTCTTTTTTAGGGTTCCGTACCTCGAAAGGAAAAAACGGAACCCTTATAGGATCACTTTGTTGTCCGTCTGTCCGTCCGTCCGTCTGTCAAGACCCTTTTTCTCAGGAACGCGTGGAGGTATGAAGCTGAAATTTATATCAATTACTCAGGTCTACTGTCCCTTGAAGCTGTGAAAAAATCAAACTTCACTGAGCCAACGCAATCAAAAGATACAGCCGTTTATGCCGCAAATTTTCGACACTTGCAAGGGAATCAAAACCTACAGGGTGCTTCCCGTGAACTCAGAATCTTGAAATTTGGTACGAAGCAACGTCTTATAGCATAGATAAAGGAAAAATTACGAAAACCATAAATTTTTAGTTACATCACATAATAAATATTTTTTTAATAATTTTAAACTTACTACCCATTTCCTCATAAACGCGTAGAGGTATTAAATTGAAATTCATACCAAATACTCAGGTCTATAATACCTTTAAGCTGTAACAAAATCAAACTTCTATGTCAACGCAATCAAAAGAAACAGCAATTTAAGCTGCATATTTTGAAACTCGCAAGTACTCGCATGGGAATCAAAACCTAAAGAGTACTTTCAGTCGACCTAGAATCTTGAAATTTGGCATGAAGCAACGTTTTATAGCACACATAAAGGAAAAATTCCGAAAACCTTATATGTTTAGTTACATTACAAAATATAACGAACTTTGTAAACCTTGCAGGTTTGTACGGAACCCTCGGTGCGCGAGTCCGACTCGCACTTGGCCGGTTTTTTTAATTCAGTTAAAAAATGTATATAATTCACCTAGGCGAATTACACTGGGTTAACATTTACGAAAGGGTACACTGAAGTCTCTTTCATCTAAGGTCTGTGAAATCATACCTTACATTATATTTCCGAATAAAACTCATAAAAATATTGTTATTTATTTAATTAATAAAGTTTTCATATCACCATATCCAAAGATTAACCTTTAATATTAATGTCAACACAAATTTGACTAGTATAATTAATATTAAATTAATAAACAAAAAATAAATATTAGCGCACAGATCTCTGAAATATAAATTTATACATAATGTTATATTAGGAAGCAGTTGACAATTTTAAACAATAAACTGTTGCAGGAACAGACTTGTCCCTACGAAAAGTGGAATACCCGCCGAGCTAGGTGTTCGTGCTCGGGGACCGCGGTCCGATGGACCATCTTGGATTGTCGTATATATGTCACCATGAAATTCTAAATACCGTAAGATTATTATCCATTTGCGACCTATCACCTTTTCGCTCCAAGCCATCCTCACCTGCCCGTGGTGCATCCTGCCGAACAACAAACGAGGCTCTGGCAAACCGACTGGTGGCGGTATAACCATCACGATTGACGGCATAACTAAATACCACAGGCCGATGACGGGCAGCAGCGTCACCGGAGCGAGGAGCTACGCGCTGCGATCGCCAACCCGCCTGCCCAGCGTGGCGATTATGGGTATATCCTCCAGATGTTTGCCCTAGTGGCGAACAACTGGAGAGGCCTATGTCCAGCAGTGGACTGCAATAGGCTGATGATGATGATGATTTAATATTAGCATTTACTTTTACCAGTAAAAAATATACCGGTAATGCAGCTACCTGCAGTCAAAATTTGAAATAGATATCTCACGGGACATCAGAGTTAGAACGCTTCTAAGTTTTCATAGAATTTCTATGGAAATAGGGTTGTTACAAAAAGTCTAAATATTATTTTATTGTACTGTTTAAAATCAAACATTTCACTGAACTCGGCCTGTTTGTTTTAAATAAGTAGCAGATAATTCATAATACAGGCTGAAATAGAATTACAACAACAGTAACAACTATCTATTGCAATGTTATGAAATTTAAGTTTTTAGTTAAGGATAACTCGTTATCTGAATGAACTAAAATTTCATTATTTGCAAGTGCACCGATACTTGCTTCTCTATCTGTTGCGTATATATCTTCTTCTGGTATACATAACATAGTTTCTTTGCATTAGGTATGTACCTTATAATATGGTGGAAAGGCAGTTCTTTCAAATCTTTTTGTATTGTACAGTAATCGTGTACTGTAAGTTTTTTGTCAATAATTATTGACAAAGCTTATTCCGGGGTAAAACCGGTTGATTTTTTTACTTCTGGTACATCTACCTTGGATTTTATGAAGTCTGCCACTTCTTTGGCTAGATCCGGATTTTTTGAGCATTCACTCATAATAAACTCTAACTCTTGAGATTTTTTTTTACTGGTAGCTTCGGGCTGTGTTATGACTTTCGTCATGACTTTTTTAAGTTTTGGTAGAGGTTCACCTTTGAGTTTATCTTCAAAACTTCTTCGCATTCTTAGCTTCTGACGTTCAGAGACATTATCGTACGACGACTTCGAAGTGGAGGAAATACCAGATGAACAACTAGGTTTCGGTTCTTCCAGTAGAAGCTCATGGATTTCTGGTTCTCTAGTCTCAGATAATTTGTTCATAGTTTCGAAATCAGGTAATGGTGCTGTAGCTGTTATTTCATGTGATTTACTATTTGATGTTGGAATTTCAACGTGAAAAGGACTTGCAAGCCAGTTGTTGTTATTTTTACAAAACCATGAAAAATTTCTTTTACAAGCTATGTACCGTTTTTCGCAATTGCTTATAAATTTTGAAATGGGAACTTGTAATAAAACGCTGGTAATATCAACATCCTTTGGAATGCCATTAGGATATAATGCGCTTAAAATTACATTGGTCCGCTCATTCATTCCGAGGTCTAAGGGTCTTTTGTGTGTGCCATATGAGTGGGCCTTAGCTACCAAAATTTTATACACATCTAAACGTTTAAGAGAGGTAGGGTATAGCGAATCTTCGCTCGAATTGAGCCGCCCGTCCGGGGAAGGACCTCCACCCTATAGAATACCGCAGTCAAATGACCTCTGGGTCGTGTTTCTGCCGGTGAGTAGGGTTTCCGGAGCTCGTGGGGGGTTAGGGTTGGGCCGGCATGGCGGTGGCAACTGACAGGTGACTGACCAGTTACTTGCCCGTTGTCACAGCGACTTGGGCTTCTCTTTCGCTTTCCATCAGGTGTAGGGAAGCCATTATGTCGAGCCACTATAAAAAAAAAAAAACGCGTTAATGAAATAATCGAATTCTGTGTCCTGCTTGTTTCGTCTTCTCCTGATATCAAGCCTGACACCCCCGGAGAACGAAGGGTATCGACACATGCCACTCGCCGACCAGCAGGAGGGTTGGCGCCCTCATGCCCCCCTTGCAGTAAGTCCCCCGGTCGAGGTCCAGAAGGACATCCCCCTGCAGGGCAGGTCAGTTCCTGCAGAGGCAAATCAGCGCCATGGGTCTTTGACGGCTCCATGACGCCTCACCCCCGCTCCTCCAGACATCATGTACAGGTATTGGGTTTTAGCATTTGCTTCACGAGGGCGGACCCCTTCCCAATACCACATGATGTCCATCATAGGCTTTGACAGGCTCGGTGGCTCATTTGGTAGTGACCTCTGCCCTCTGAGCCAAGGGTCGTGGGTTCGATTCCCGCACAGTACAAACATTTGTGTTCATGAACATGTCTGTTTGTATTGGTCTGGGTGTTTTCTATGTATAATATGTATTTATTTACAAAAAAAAATGTATCTAAGTAAGTTTATCAGTTGTCTAGTACCCATAGTACAAGCTTCGGCTTAGTTTGGGGCTAGATGGCGATGTGTGGCCCAGCGTGGCATGTCTTGGGTTATAGGAGATTCTAACCATAAGTAGATGGAAAATGACATGTGTCTGATTTGGATTAGCAATGCAGAGGATTCGGATATACATAATAATATGTTGGTTATGATATAAAACACGTTACTAAAAATCCTAAGAAGAAAGTGTACTTTCCTCGCTAAGAAGGTGTACTTTCCACCTGATTTAGATTCATCGCACATAGTACAAAAAAAACTATTTTTTTTTATAGTGGCTCGACATAATGGCTTCCCTACGCCTGATTGAAAGCGAAAGAGAAGCCCAAGTCGCTGTGACAACGGGCAAGTAACTGGTCAGTTACCTGTCAGTTGCCACCGCCATGCCGGCCCAACCCTAACCCCCCACGAGCTCCGGAAACCCTACTCACCGGCAGAAACACGACCCAGAGGTCATTTGACTGCGGTATTCTATAGGGTGGAGGTCCTTCCCCGGACGGGCGGCTCAATTCGAGCGAAGATTCGCTATGTCCTACCTCTCTAAAAAATAAAAAAATGCCTACCCCATAAAATTTTTAATATTGCGTTCGGTTTTTAATGATCACATTATCAGACTTTGACTTGCTGACAAATTAAAAATAATATAAAACTAGGCATCTTGAGTGATGGACAACCCTAATCAGAAATTTAAAAAAATTATATCTCCGAAGTCCTGCGCATTATCAATTTGTATTTTTTAAATATATTTAATACTGCTGTGAAGTGTATTTTGATGCCAAATTTAGATGCTAATAATAAATAGTGTTGCAGAAAAAAATATTTAAAGATTTTCAGAAAAATAAATATAACGGGCTATATCTTCGTCATTTTTGGTCTAATTTACAAATGAAAAAATACGTGTCTTTTATTTTTGAACAATCTAAAAGACGGACTAATTAGATTTTTTACGGCCTATTAGACCAACTTGTCAAACAAAAAAAAATTTGAAATAATTGACAGAAATATCGGTGAGCATACATAAAAAAAATATGTATATTGATTGAGATATATTGTTAGAAGCTTGGAGCTGGCGTGATCTGATGCTGGAGAGGCTCGGTCTACCGGCCGCAGCCGCCGCCGCCGCACGCGGAGCGCTTGGGGGGGCGGTACGATGACGTGGACGCCCCACCAGACAGGGGGAGGTAGTCTGCAACAGGAATTATTTGTTAAACTAGCTTGTAGCCCGTGTGGGGTTAGGGTTGGGTCGGCATGGCAGTGGCAACTGACAGGTAACTGACCAGTTACTTGCCCGTTGTCACAGCGACTTGGGCCTCTCTTTCGCTTTCGATCAGGCGTAGGAAAGCCATTATGTCGAGCCACTATAAAAAAAACAACTATCCACTATGAACGTCCACAGCTGGACATAGGCCTCCTCTAATTACAGTTGCTCAGCTCAAACATCAGAATGACACACATCAGTCGGCCACAATCTATTGGGATACTAGCTGTGCCGGCGGCGTCGCACGCGTGGATATCTATATTCTATACCTATCTATATGAATCCTTACCGTCATCGGGCGTGCCCAGCTTCTGCCCGCCGGCCGCGGCGCCATACTTCTTCAAGCGTTCGGTCTGTTCCTGTCTCTTTCGCTCTTCACGCTGAAAACAAAGACATCCTTATACCTTTTTTTGTTTTAATTTTGTTAAAATTTCGTGTTTATTAGATTAAATAGACTATTATGGCTAAAAATTGTAATTAGTCAGTCTTTTAGCTTATTCAAAAATAAAAGACACGTATTTTTTTATTTGCAAATTAGACTAAAAATTACAAAGTTATAGCCCTTTAGGTTGGAATTACGCGTGACGTCACTCGGTGAGGCGTTTTTACGGGGCGGAGTGACGTCAAAGACTCCCACTCCTAACTTTTGATGCCTTGTATCTTTGCTATTGTTTATTTGAATGAAAAAGGAAAAATATGTGTCTTTTATTTTTGAATAAGCTAAAAGACGCACTAATTACGATTTTTAGTTATAAAAGCGTATTGTGTTACCAAATACACCAATTTTCTTTCCTTCTTTCACTGCCCTACGCAAACATTGTCTGGAAGACATCAAGAGAGGTAGGGCATAGCAAATCTTCGCTCGTATTGAGCCGCCCGTCCGGGGAAGGACCTCCACCCTATAGAATACCGCAGCCAAATGACCTCCGGGTCGTTCAAGAGTCACCGCACTAACGTTGACAATTGAAATTTGACGTAACGGTGACACTGACAGCTGTCATAGAGCTCCCGCCGATTATTACTTTTTCTCTCTCTGGTTGAATGAGTGTAATCGGATTCTGTTATTAAATACTTTCAGATTATCAATTCTTGTGTTATAAGATAATTATTTATTGTCATAACTGTGTGTTACAAAAGGTGATTACAATATTTGTTATTCAGATCAAACAGTTTTGTCCATTTCGGACGTACAATGTGTACAACAAATATTGTAATCACCTTTTGTAACACACAGTTATGACAATAAATAATTCTTGGTATTATCACTACTATTAAAAAAAATCTATAATATGCGAAGAGCAATAACGATATCAGTAGCGTACCTCCTTCTGCTGCTCCAAGGCTCGCTGCGACTCTCCCTCAGCAGCAGCTCCTGCTGCTTCTCCCCGCGCGCGCTGGATGGCCTCCATGCGCGCCAGGGCTTTTGTCCGGGTCTGGAAGAACGTCAAATATATTAAATGCCACGCTGGGCCACACAGCGCCGTCTAGCCCCAAACTAAGCCGAGACAATTGGTAAACTACTTAAATACTTTTTTTTTGTGTTATCATCATCATCAGCCCATTGCAGTCCACTGCTGGACACAGGCCTCTCCAATTGTCCGCCACCTAGCGCAAACTTCTGGAGGATATATACCCATAATCGCCACGCTGGGCAGGCGGGTTGGCGATCGCAAGGGCGTAGCTTCTTGCTCTGGTGACGCTGCTGCCCGTCATCGGCCTGTGGTATTAAGCTCCGCCTTCTATCGTGATGGTTTTATCGCCACCAGTCGGTTTGCAGAGCCTCGTTTGTTGTTCAGCAGGATGCACCACGGGGCAGGTGAGGATGGCTTGGGAGCGAAAAGGTGATAGGTCGCTCCCTTACATCCTTTTTTGTGTAAATAAATCATATTATACATAGAAAACACCAGACCAATGCAAACAGACATGTTCCATGAACACAAATGTTTGCACTGTGCATTGAGCAGGAATCGAACCCATGACCCTTGGCTCAGTAGGCAGAAGCAACTAACAAATGGGCCATCGAGCCAGTCAAGTCATCTTTATTTTAAGAGAGGTAGGGCACAGCGAATCTTCGCTCGAATTGAACCGCCCGTCCAGGGAAGAACCTCCACCCTATAGAATACCGCAGTCTAATGACCTCTGGGTCGTGTTTCTGCCGGTGAGTAGGGGTTTCCGGAGCTCATGCTCGGGGCGCGGGGGCGGGAAAATCTTAACTAATATTATAAAGCTGACGAGTTTGTTTGTTTGGTTTGAACGCTGCTAATCTCAGGAACTACTGTCCGAATTGAAAATATCTTTTTGTGTTGAACAGACCATTTATCGAGGAAGGCTTTAGGCTATATAACATCACGATGCAACTATTAGGAGCGAAGATATAATGGCAAAATGTATGTTCGCGCGCCAAGGTGAGCGCGGAGTGTTAGTCAACGCGGGGGGGCGGGGGGAAACGATCCGCGACCGCGCTGCCCCGCACCGCCCCCTCTCAGCCGCCGGGAGCACTGGGACGCCGGGAAGCGGAGTCGACGAAGGAACTCGGACGCAGACGCGCAGCTGCCACGCGCTCCGAATATAATCCCTCCACAATTATCAAAGTTTCAATGTAAAACAAAGGGGGAAAACTATTCCACGCGGACGAAGTCGCGAGCACAGCTAGTAAATAATAAAGAATTACTTTTATGTACTCGGGCATCCTCCCTGGCTTCCTGCCAGCGTCGCAGCACGGGCCGCAGCGGTACGTCAGGTAGGAGGAGGGCGCCCGCGCCGCCGATCACGTACCAAGCCGTACGTGGCCAGGAAGTACAGCACTGAAAGGAAACAAATAAATGAATAACCCAAGGACATGCCACGCTGGGCCACACAGCGCCATCTAGCCCCAAACTAAGCCCAAGCTTGTATTATGGATACTAGACAACTGATAAACTTACTTATATACATTTTTTTTGTAACTAAATACATATTATACATAGAAAACACCCAAACCAATACAAACAGACATGTTCATGCACACAAATGTTTGTAATGTGTGGGGATGGAACCCACAACCCTTGGCTCAGAAGGCAGAGGTTTACCAATGAGCATGGAGCCAGTCAAACAAAACAGGGAAGATTAATAATAGATATTAATCATCATCCTATTGCAGTATAGAGCAGGACATAGGACTCTCTAATGTTTTGCCACCTTTAGTCAAAAATGTATAAGCTTAGCCCATAATCGCCATGCTTGGGCAGGGCGGTTGCCAATAGCAGGGTGTAGCTCCTCGCTCCGGTGACGCTGCTGCCCGTACGCTTCGCCTGTGGTATTTAGCTACGCCTCCAATCGTGATGGTTATGTCGCAGTCATCTGGTTGAATCTCCTATTCAATTGAATCGCTAGCGCGTTCATTGAATGACGACATTCAATTGAATGACTAGACCGAACGTTGACTAAACCCGCGTCACTTAACGTCCTACTAGGTAGCGGATTTGAAAATTAGCCCTTTGAAAAGAGCGGACGTAAAAGCAGTCAAGTGATTGTAATTTAGTTCATTTTTTTCCCCGCGCGGCGTTAGTAGTCACTAATCAAATATGGCGTCGAACATGATCACCTGAGTGTTGATATTTTTTGATTAGATTTACTTAAATGACTTATAGCCTAAAAACATAAAGTATGACAGCATGGATTTACATATTTAATACGCGCCTCCGGATACTTATAACGAAAAATACAAACCCTAAACCTATTAATACCCAATCCCTACTATATAACGCCATTCAACCGTCCTTCCTAACCTACCTTCCAGCTCAAAGACCATATCTTGTCTTCAATACCTTACCATTGACCTTTCAGCACTCTTAAGTCTCATACATAACCCTATAGTCAGTACAACCTCTGCATTCATCCAGATCAACCCCTCCTCCCCCCTATCGTAGCCAGCGCACGTAGTTAATACGAAATCCTCCACCGGGCAGTGCGGGTCGCTTATAAACGAACAATCTGAAAAATTACTTTCCTACCCACAATAAACTTACCATCTTAAGCAATTCTACTACTACATCCAGCTTAACTCGCTTCTCTAACCCACCCCCCCTATTAACGATACGTGTACGCGGTTTTCCCCCCACAACAGTTACTGGACATTTCGTAATCATACCGTCGGTGCCATGTTCAACGTTCGGATAGATTGTCTCACGATCCTAAACGGGGTCCATAGCGTAGGTTGCGGCCGCCGAACCACCGACGACACTTATCATGAAACGCTTCCGCCGATAAAATCAGTATTGCACAAGCTATTATTGTCGCAAAATACAAAAGAGTAAGGTTCAGACTTGGAATTTCAATTAAGAATCTGTATTATCTTTTGAAAATCTAGGACAGTGAGATTTATAATTTAGTTAACCAGTTTCAAAATTCTAGAAACACAAACAATTCTGACGAACTGACGTGTACTTTTTGATTTGACATGGGTTGACAGGTGGACATTGTCAATTTAAACTTTTTTTTTATTTGTACCTGTTGCAGTCCGATTCGTTGTGTCAGAAAAATAATATTACTTATTGCGTCACGTTGGGCGTATATAGTACCTAGAGGCCCTTTTTTTTTGACGGGAAAAATGCTTTTGCGCATCACAAGGGAAGTGACGGGGTAAGTGGGACTCACGCCTGATGAGACAATTCCACTATTACCGGGCAGTATCACTATTATCTATAGAGCATTGTTGGTCAATTTTGTACTACCTACCGTATGTATAACTAAAAGCATAACTATACCCTCGGCCCCTGTACTAGAGGGAACAAAGACCATGAACATGTGCCTACACGGCCTCGGGCGGGACAAGACCCAAAATTACTCCCGTTTGACAATATTAGCTTAGGTTGTAAGTTGCAAGGCCGCCATTTTCATTTAATTCCGAATGTATGCGGCCCACCTAAGTGTTTATCATTATTTTTATATTTGTGATGACTTCAAGTGAATATTATATTCTTTAGTAATGAAAAAAAATTTAACGGTATCGAGTATGGAGTTTGAATGTGGTAGGTGGATTCCTATAATATATGAAAAGAAGACCGAAAAGGACTGGATGGCACTGTGTGAGAAATGATATGCGAGTCAAAGGTGTGAGTGTGGAGATGCCCGCATGATAGGAAGCAATCATGACATGAATAAGATGTTGTGCCGACCCCACTTCGGTGGGCCGCACACATTCGGAATTCCGATCCGATCGGATTCCGGCCCACCTTACAGCGGAATAAGGGCAGGAAAATGATTATGATGATGTTTGAAAAAAAAGTACCCTATCTGTTCCAAAATATTATATTAATTCTTATATCGTTTGGTATCACCGCCGCACGTATGGTACACGACACTTACTTACGCTTACAGCATACAGTCACAGATATCAAATTGGGTTTTTGTTCTTAACATTAAATTATACTAAATACAAATACAATCACATACTTACA
>CM062105.1:5934126-5970938 GCA_031163375.1 Conogethes punctiferalis | reverse complement strand
GCGGTATTCTATAGGGTGGAGGTCCCTTCCCCGGACGGGCGGCTCTATTCGAGCGAAGATTCGCTATGTCCTACCTCTCTAAAAAAAAAAAACTGCCTACCCCATAAAATTTTTATATTGCGATCGGTTTTTAATGATCACATTATCAGACTTTGACTTGCTGACAAAATTAAAAAGAATATAAGAACTAGGCCATCTTGAGTGATGGACAACCCTAATCAGAAATTTAAAAAAATAATATCTCCGAAGTCCTGCGCAATTATCAATTTGGTATTTTTTAAATATATTTATTACTTCTGGTGAGTGTATTTTGATGCCAAATTTAGATGCTAATAAATAACTAGTGTTTGCAGAAAAAAATATTTAAGATTTTCAGAAAAATAATATATCGGGGCTATATCTTCGTCATTTTTGGTCTAATTTCCAAATGGTAAAAAATACGTGGTCTTTTATTTTGAACAATCTAAAAGACGGACTAATTTAGATTTTTTACGGGCCGAATTGACCCAACTTGTCAAACCAAAAAAAATTTGAAATAATTGACAGAAATATCGGTGAGCATACATAAAAAAAAATATGTATATTGATTGAGATATATTGATAGAAGCATGGGAGCTGGCGTGATCTGATGGCCTGGGAGAGGCTCGGTCTACCGGCCGCAGCCGCCGCCGCCGCACGCGAGAGCGCTTGGGGGGGCAGTACGATGACGTGGAACGCCCACACCAGACAGGGGGGAGGTAGTCGCTGCAACAGAATTATTTGTTAAACTAGCTTGTAGCCCTTGTGGGGTTAGGTTGGGTCGGCTGGCAGTGGCAACTGAACAGGTACTGACCAGTTACTTGCCCGTTGTCACAGCGACTTGGGCCTCTCTTTCGCTTTCGATCAGGCGTAGAAAGCCATTATGTCGAGCCACTATAAAAAAAAGCAACTATCTCTCCCCCCCCCCCCCCCCCCCCCTCCCCCTGAACGTCCACAGCTGGACATAGGCCTCCTCTAATTACAGTTGCTCAGCTCAAACATCAGAATGACACACATCAGTCGGCCACAATCTATTGGGACTACTGTGCCGGCGGCGTCGCAACGCGTGGATATCTATATTCTTACCTATCTATATGAATCCTTACCGTCATCGGGCGTGGCCAGCTTCTGCCCGCCGGCCGCGGCCGCGCATACTTCTTCAAGCGTCGGTCTGTTCCTGTCTCTTTCGCTCTTCACGCTGAAAACAAAGACTCCTTATACCTTTTTTTGTTTTAATTTTGTTTAAAATTTCGTGTTTATTAGATTAAATAGACTTTTATGGCTAAAAATTGTAATTAGGCAGTCTGTTAGCTTATTCAAAAATAAAAGACACGTATTTTTTATTTGCAAATTAGACTAAAAATTACAAAGTTATAGCCCTTTAGGTTGGAATTACGCGTGACGTCACTCGGTGAGGCGTTTTTACGGGGCGGAGTGACGTCAAAGACCCCACTCCTAACTTTTGATGCCTTGTATCTTTGCTATTGTTTATTTGAATGAAAAAGGAAAAAATATGTGTCTTTTATTTTTGATAAGCTAAAAGACGCACTAATTACGATTTTTAGTTATAAAAGCGTATTGTGTTACAAATACACCAATTTTCTTTCCTTCTTTCACTGCCCTACGCAAACATTGTCTGGAAGACATCAAGAGAGGTAGGGCATAGCAAATCTTCGCTCGTATTGAGCCGCCCGTCCGGGGAAGGACCTCCACCCTATAGAATACCGCAGCCAAATGACCTCCGGGTCGTTCAAGAGTCACCGCACTAACGTTGACAATTGAAATTTGACGTAACGGTGACACTGACAGCTGTCATAGAGCTCCCGCCGATTATTACTTTTTCTCTCTCTGGTTGAATGAGTGTAATCGGATTCTGTTATTAAATACTTTCAGATTATCAATTCTTGTGTTATAAGATATTATTTATTGTCATAACTTGTGTGTTACAAAAGGTGATTACAATTTTGTTATTCAGATCAAACAGTTTTGTCCATTCGGACGTACAATGTGTACGAACAAATATTGTAATCACCTTTTGTAACACACACGTTATGACAATAAATAATTCTTGAGTATTATCACTAGCTATTAAAAAAAATCTATAATATGCGAAGAGCAATAACGATACAGTAGCGTACCTCCTTCTGCTGCTCCAAGGCTCGCTGCGACTCCCTCAGCAGCAGCTCCTGCTGCTCTCCCGCGCGCGCTGGATGGCCTCCATGCGCGCCAGGGCTTTGTCCGGTCTGGAAGAACGTCAAATATATTAAATGCCACGCTGGGCCACACAGCGCCGTTAGCCCCAAACAAGCGAAGACAATTGGTAACTACTTAAATACTTTTTTTTGTGTTATCATCATCATCAGCCCATTGCAGTCCACTGCTGACACAGGCCTCTCCAATTGTCCGCCACCTAGCGCAAACTTCTGGAGGATAACCCATAATCGCCACGCTGGGCAGGCGGGTTGGCGATCGCAGGGCGTAGCTTCTTGCTCTGGGGACGCTGCTGCCCGTCATCGGCTGTGTATTAAGCTCCGCCTTCTATCGTGATGGTTTTATCGCCACCAGTCGGTTTGCCAGAGCCTCGTTTGTTGTTCAGCAGGATGCACCACGGGCAGGTAGGATGGCTTGGAGCGAAAAGGTGATAGGTCGCTCCACATCCTTTTTTGTGTAAATAAATACATATTATACATAGAAAATACCCAGACCAATGCAAACAGACATGTTCATGAACACAAATGTTTGCACTGTGCATTGAGCAGGAATCGAACCCATGACCCTTGGCTCAGTAGGCAGAAGCAACTAACAAATGGGCCATCGAGCCAGTCAAGTCATCTTTATTTTAAGAGAGGTAGGGCACAGCGAATCTTCGCTCGAATTGAACCGCCCGTCCAGGGAAGAACCTCCACCCTATAGAATACCGCAGTCAAATGACCTCTGGGTCGTGTTTCTGCCGGTGAGTAGGGTTTCCGGAGCTCATGCTCGGGGCGGGGGGCGGAAATCTTAACTAATATTATAAAGCTGACGAGTTTGTTTGTTTGTTTGAACGCGCTAATCTCAGGAACTACTGGTCCGAATTGAAAATATCTTTTTGTGTTGAACAGACCATTTATCGAGGAAGGCTTTAGGCTATATAACATCACGATGCAACTATTAGGAGCGAAGATATAATGGCAAAATGTATGTTCGCGCGCAAGGTGAGCGCGGAGTGTTAGTCAACGCGGGGGGCGGGGGGAAACGATCCGCGACCGCGCTGCCCCGCACCGCCCCCTCTCAGCCGCCGGGAGCACTGGGACGCCGGGAAGCGGAGTCGACGAAGGAACTCGGACGCAGACGCGCAGCTGCCACGCGCTCCGAATATAATCCCTCCACAATTATCAAAGTTTCAATGTAAAAACAAAGGGGAAAACTATTCCACGCGGACGAAGTCGCGAGCACAGCTAGTAAATAATAAAGAATTACTTTTATGGTACTCGGCATCCTCCCTGGCTTCCTGCCAGCGTCGCAGCACGGGCCGCAGCCGGTACGTCAGGTAGAGGAGGGCGCCCGCGCCGCCGATCACGTACCAGCCGTACGTGGCCAGGAAGTACAGCACTGAAAGGAAACAAATAAATGAATAACCCAAGACATGCCACGCTGGGCCACACAGCGCCATCTAGCCCCAAACTAAGCCCAAGCTTGTATTATGGATACTAGACAACTGATAAACTTACTTATATACATTTTTTTTTGTAAATAAATACATATTATACATAGAAAACACCCAAACCAATACAAACAGACATGTTCATGCACACAAATGTTTGTAATGTGTGGGGATGGAACCCACAACCCTTGGCTCAGAAGGCAGAGGTTTACCAATTGAGCCATGGAGCCAGTCAAACAAAACAGGGAAGATTAATAAATAGATATTAATCATCATCCTATTGCAGTATAGAGCTGGACATAGGACTCTCTAAATGTTTGCCACTTTAGTCAAAAATGTATAAGCTTAGCCCATAATCGCCATGCTGGGCAGGCGGGTTGCCAATAGCAGGGTGTAGCTCCTCGCTCCGGTGACGCTGCTGCCCGTCATCGGCCTGTGGTATTTAGCTACGCCTCCAATCGTGATGGTTATGTCGCAGTCATCTGGTTGAATCTCCTATTCAATTGAATCGCTAGCGCGTTCATTGAATGACGACATTCAATTGAATGACTAGACCGAACGTTGACTAAACCCGCGTCACTTAACGTCCTACTAGGTAGCGGATTGAAAATTAGCCCTTTGAAAAGAGCGGACGTAAAAGCAGTCAAGTGATTGTAATTTAGTTCATTTTTTTCCCGCGCGGCGTTAGTAGTCACTAAATCAAATATGGCGTCGAACATGATCACCTGAGTGTTGATATTTTTTTGATTAGATTTACTTTAAACTGACTTATACGTAATAAAATAGTATGACAGCATGGATTTACCTATTAATACGCCGCCTCCGGATACTTTTAAAGAAAAATTAAAAACTAAACATTAAACAGTCGGCTTTTACCCATTCAACGACTATGCTAAAATGACGTTCAGTCAAGACGTTGAACGTTTCATTCAATAACTTGACGAGTTGTCCTTTAGGCATTCAATTAAATGTCGTCATTCAATGAACGCGCTAGTCATTCAATTGAATAGCAGATTCAACCAGATGACTGCGACAGTTATACCGCCACCAGTCGGTTGCCAGCGCCACGTCTGTTATTACGAATGCACCACGGGCAGGTGCGGGTAGCTTAAAACGAAAAAAGAGGTTTCTTGTCAGGGAGAAACCTCTTTTTTCGTTCCTTAGGTATTTACTTAGATAATACAGGCGTTAAGAGGCTTCAACAGTTGTAAGATCGTGTCGCGGTTTTCAACAAAATAAAGTACTGAATTTCGAATCTTACCGTAGGGGAATGGGTTCAACGTGTAGGATTGTTGTCTCTGTTCATATTCGGGGTCCATAGCGTAGGTTGCGGCCTCGAAACACGACGACACTTATCATGAAACGCTTCCGCCGATAAAATCAGTATTGCACAAGTATTATTGTCGCAAAATACAAAAGAGTAAGGTTCAAGACTTGGAATTTCAATTAAGAATCTGTATTATCTTTTGAAAATCTAGGACAGTGAGATTTATAATTAGTTAACCAGTTTCAAAATTCTAGAAACACAAACAATTCTGACGAACTGACGTGTACTTTTGATTTGACATGGGTTGACAGGTGACATTGACAATTTAAACTTTTTTTTTATTTGTACCTGTGCAGTCCGATTCGTTGTGTCAGAAAAATAATATTACTTATTGCGTCACGTTGGGCGTATATAGTACCTAGAGGCCCTTTTTTTTTTGACGGGAAAAATGCTTTTGCGCATCACCAAGGGAAGTGACGGGGTAAGTGGGACTCACGCCTGATGAGACAATACCACTATTACCGGGCAGTATCACTATTATCTAAGACATTTTTGTCAATTTTGTTATACCTACCGTATGTATAACTAAAAGCATAACTATACCCTCGGCCCCTGTACTAGAGGGAACAAAGACCATGAACATGTGCCTACACGGCCTCGGGCGGGACAAGACCCAAAATTACTCCCGTTTGACAATATTAGCTTAGGTTGTAAGTTGCAAGGCCGCCATTTTCATTTAATTCCGAATGTATGCGGCCCACCTAAGTGTTTATCATTATTTTTATATTTGTGATGACTTCAAGTGGAAATATTATATTTCTTTAGTAATGAAAAAAAATTTAACGGTATGAGTATGGAGTATGAATGTGGTAGGTGGTTTCCTATAATATATGAAAAGGAAGACCGAAAAAGGAATGGATGGACTGTGTGAGAAATGATATGCGTGTCAAAGGTGTGAGTGTGGAGATGACCGCTGATAGAGGAAGAAGAAAACATGACATGAATAAAGATGTTGTGCCGACCCCACTTAGGTGGGCCGCACACATTCGGAATTCCGATCCGATCGGATTCCGGCCCACCTTACAGCGGAATAAGGGCAGGAAAATGATTATGATGATGTTTGAAAAAAAAGTACCCAATCTGTTCCAAAATATTAATTTAATTCTTATATCGTTTGGTATCACCGCCGCACGTATGTACACGACACTTACTTACGCTTACAGCATACAGTCACAGATATCAAATTGGTTTTTGTTCTTAACATTAAATTATACTAAATACAATACAATCACATACTTATTAAATACAAAAGTGTATTTTTAAACAATTGTCTTGACACTTTAACTACAGGGCCAGAGTGCGGTATCAGCGTTACTTCGAAACAAAAATGACAAAAATCTTACGTCAAAAGTGACATACTGTATGAGAGCGTTAGTTATGAATTCGGCCACGGGGCACGTGCAACATTTATAACGCTCAGTGCGATGTCAATTTGACGTTGACATTGACATGAGGGAGTTAAGAGACAGTTTGACAAGGGACGTTTTGGACGAGCCACGAGGGAATTAGCATGAGACAAAGATGTCAAAATCAACGTTTAAAGTAATTTTTTTAAGATGGACGGTGTTAGTTCCGAATTCAGCCACGAGCAAGTACAAAACATCATTTACGGTACAGATCATCATAAGTCTTTTGGGCAAATTGCTGACAATGACATGTGCGCTTTACTGTCAAAAATCGACGTAAAATGTGACATTTTGTATGAGGTGCCAAAATATTCTGTGAGCGTGAAACAAAAATGTCAAAAATCAACGTCAAAATTGACATTTTGACAGGCAGGCGTTAGGTAGATCTGTAGCAACACAATCGATCGCTATCAAAAGAAGAAATAAAGGAGATTGCTATTTGGGCATTCTCTTTTAAAACGACATATCGTATTAATTCAAGTCATTATGCCAACTGCACAAGACTAACAATAATTTAAAAACACAAACATTTACAAACAGACAATTCCAATGGATTCCTAAGTTTCACATAGCTTACACACCTAATTTCCTCAGCTATTTTGGTCCAAGGAGCATTGGCTCCTACAATTGGAACATTGGTACAAACAAATTATTCTATTGAACATATAGCAGAGAACTGCTAAAATTATCACCTATAGTTCATTCGCGTTAAGAAAATAGTGACTGACAGGTCACTGACAGGCCACTAGCCAATTAAAACGCTAGAAATTATAATTTCTTAATTTCAGTCAGTAAAATGACAACAGGATGGTAAGCAAGTGATGGACGCGAGAAGCCAAAGCTCCCAAAAACGAAAACGATCGTTCGTTGAACGGATCGCGTACTTTGGTACCATAAATCCCGCCCATTTGTCCCTCCCGTGTTCGAATATACGAGCTAAAGTTAGTCAAAGTCGAATTTAATTAATTTAATTCATATATAAGAACACGGGTGAGACAAATGGGAGAGTTTCTGCCTTTGGGTCGTGTTTCTGCCGGTGAGTAGGGTTTCCGGAGCTCGTGGGGGGTTAGGGTTGGGCCGGCATGGCGGTGGCAACTGACCAGTTACTTGCCCGTTGTCACAGCGACTTGGGCTTCACTTTCGCTTTCCATCAGGCGTAGGGAAGCCATTATGTTGAGCCATTATAAAAAAAAAGAGTTTTATTTTCCAAAATTACGCGATCCGTTCAACGAACGATCGTTTTCATTTTTAGGAGTAGGGCCCCAGGATCGATTACATGCCTTCCATCCCTCCTCAAAGTCCTCATTCAACATTGGAAGAAAATAGACCTTAGAAATTGGTTGTCATTCAACTTGGACCACTGAAAATGTCATTTTACCAACTGAAATGAATAAATCGAATCATTTTTATTACGAGTCTTATACATCACTTTAAGTCTGTAGCCAACGCTTATAGTACAATCGTCAACATTCGATTCCCGGTCGGGTCAATTTAAAAAAAAAAACGACCATTGCTAAATTAGGCCGGTATTGAGTGTCCTAGAAAACGTTCCTAGTCTCAGTCTTATCTGGTACGTTCAACAACAAAAGTATATAGTGCGTTTGATTCTTAAGTCGACGTAGAAAGATCTATTTTGTAATACATTTACTATATACTTTTGCTGATGACTGTACCCGTATATAGAACACAGGACCACACCCTTAGAAATACCACACCCTAACTGCAAAATGGACCAATTGAGAATAGAGAATATGCATGATTTTTTTATATGGATTTATTGAAATCTTTTATCATCCAGATACATAAATATCGAAGAATTTTTAAACTATCTTTTCTATTAAGAGAGTTATAAAGCGTTACAGTTATTTCTTAGACAGAGAGATCCGACGTGGCGGATGACGTCACGTACCGTGCGCGCCATACAAACTCCATAGAAAAATCAGTTTCGCGTGAGAGAGACGGATATATTTACTTTCAACGACTGTATCTCGTCCATTTTTCAGCCAATTTTGATTTTGTTTTCACTGTTCGTAGTATATTTTTATCTATTTTGCGATAAATTAGTATGAAACAATTTTTCATGCATATTCCTTAATGGACAGTTATACATTTTGCGAATTGGAAACAATGCCGTTGCTGTTGGACAACTGACATCAGACTACCCTCATTTTGACAGATGCTGTCAAATTTCCCGAAACAATTTTGAACTTAACGTTTAATGCATGCTGCCAATATGCTAGCAACCGACTGGTGGCGGTATAACCATCACGATTGAAGTCGTAGCTACATACCACAGGCCGATGACGGGCAGCAGCGTCACCGGGGGGAAGAGTTACAACCTGCGATAGCCAACCCGCCTGCCCAGCGTGGCGATTATGGACAAAGCCTCCAGATGATTATTCAAAGTGGCGAACAAGTGGAGAGGCCTATGTCCAGCAGTGGACTGCGATAGACTAAAGATGATAATGAAAACAATTAAATATCTACATACAATGGAACTTAAACGATCCTTACATTTAATCTGAATTTGATTTTCAAATAAAATTAACTTAAATAACTGTAAGTACAACTTAACATATGAATTGGATAACTAATTTCACATTACTAATTAATAATAATAATCAACATACAAATATTATAAGAACATAACTTAACGAAACGTGGACGCTTACTTGGTATTTCGGTATAAGAGAGGTAGGGCATAGCGAATCTTCGCTCGTATTGAGCCGCCCGTCCGGGGAAGGACCTCCACCCTATAGAATACCGCAGCCAAATGACCTCCGGGTCGTGTTTCTGCCGGTGAGTAGGGTTTCCGGAGCTCGTGGGGGGTTAGGGTCGGGCCGGACTACTTAAGAAGCTTCCAGGGACCTCTATAGTTCATTCGCGTTAAGAAAATAGTGACTCATCACCGACTGCCGGCCAATTAAAACGCTAGAAATTATAATTCTAGCGTTTTAATTGGCTAGGCGGCCGGCAGTCGGTGATGAGTCACTATTTTCTTAACGCGAATGAACTATAGAGGTCCGCCGACCACCGGTTAAGAACTATTGATTAAGACGAACATAGTCTGATATAAGATTCTTACTGTTCTAAGCTGTGAATATGACATACAAAATAATCCTAACCAGTGTTCTGGCCATCATCATCCTCTTAGCGTCGTCCCGGTTTGTGCCTCTAGGCCCAGGGTCCGCTTTGACCATGATCCTAGATTTAGCGAGTCTGGTTATTACATTGAAGCGACTGCCATCTGACCTTCGTAACCCTCAGAAAGGGGAACCAGACCAATTTGTTAATGTTAATCAGTGTTCTGGCTATATCATATTATAATTAAAACTATTCCTAACCAACAATTAATATTGAACATATATTTACACATTCCTTTATACATTAAATTCGTTTTGGTGCGTTCAGAGTGTAAAATTAACATATTTTAAATTTTAACATCGTGAGGCATGCTCCAAATCAAAGATGTTAGAATTCCGTAATTGTAACCGAAACTATCGGATATCCGATAGAAAAACAATATCCGTAACCGAAATAATAGTTTCGGATAATATCGGTTAACCTTTAGCACGCTAACGCTTTTTGTTTCTTTAGTTTGGGGCTAGATGGCGGTGAGTGGCCCAGCGTGGCATGTCTTGGGTTATTTATTTATTTATTTGTTAGCCAACCTTAGTGAAACTGTCTGTGATTGTGATTTTTTTGTGTCAGTGTTCCATTAATATTACTATAGATGGCCCACAAGTATCAGGGTCCCTACTACAGAAAACGAAAACGATCGTTCGTTGAACGGATCGCGTATTTTTGCTCCATAAATCTCTCTCATTTGTCCCTCCCGTGTTATAATATATCAATTAATTTGTTGAATATCGACGTTGACGATTTTTAGTTCGTATATTCAAACACGGGAGGGACAAATGAGAGGGATTTATGGGGCAAAAATACACGATCCGTTCAATGAACGATCGTTTTCGTTTTTTGTAGTAGGGCCCCTGAGCTTGCACAAAAACCACAATGTACATAATTTGCCAGTGGCGCTGTTCCATATATGGGCCACAAGTGTTTCCTAGAATTTCAACAGTCTATAATTAGGCAGTGACCCTGTTCCATGAATATTGCCATAGAAGATGGCTTAAGTGGTCCATAAATGGGACATATTATGTGTTTCCTAAAGCTTTCCCAGGCTACAAAGGCCACAATCAGGCAGTGGTATTGTTCCATAAATGGTGCCACAAGTGGTACCACAAATGTTTCCTAGTATTTTAACAGGCTACAATTAGGCAACCTGCGATCGCCAACCCGCCTGCCAGCGTGGCGATTATGGGCATATCCTCCAGATGTGTGCCCTGAGTGGCGAGCAACTGGAGAGGCCTATGTCCAGCAGTGGACTGCAATAGGCTGGTGATGATGATGATGACAATTAGGCAGTGACCCCGTTTCATAAGTGGTGCCATCCAGATGCCAAAAGTGGTACATAAATGGGACATATGTATACCCCGGAGTTTCCCCAGGCTACAAAGGCCACAAACAGGCAGTGGTGCTGATTCATTAGTACTGTGCCATATGTGGGACACAAGTGTCTGAACTTCAATATGCACATTGTATCCAATGCGTCCATTGGGACGTAATCAGGGCGTGGCCCCGTTCCATAAATGGTGCCAGTGGTCCACAAGTGGGTCAACACACCATGTTCCATAAGTGTCACACGTGTCTCGTTCTCTCCCCCAGGCCAGCACGGCCACTACGCAGTACTCCCAGCGCTGGGCGTGGACCTTGGGGTGTTCACTGGTGATGCTTCCGTCCGTAGAGCCCCTGTCCTTTAGGCGTGAGCTTGCGCACGCGTCCCCGCGACGAAATAGACACAGGATTCGGCGTCTCTGAAATGAGATATACTAAGTAAATGGATGTAAAGAAGGGATGTAAGGGAGCGGCCTATCATCATTTCGCTCCAAGCCAACCTCTCCTGCCCGTGGTGCATCCTGCCGAATAACAAACGAGGCGCTGGCAACCGACTGGTGGCGGTATTACCATCACGATTGAAGGCGAAGCTAAATACCACAGGCCGATGACGGGCAGCGGCGTCACCGGAGTGAGAAGCTACGCCCTGCGATCGCCAACCCGCCTGCCCAGCGTGGCGATTATGGGTATATCCACAAGATGTTTGCCCTACAGCTGGAGAGGCCTATGTCCAGCAGTGGATTGTGATAGGCTGATGATTCCTTGTGAGTACTGACCGTGTCTGTCGCTGGTCCCGGGCGGCGCGTGCGCAGGGCGGGCAGGAGGCGTGGCAGGAGCGCGTCCGCCAAAGTAGTTGTGGTCGGAGTGAGCCAACGCGCCTCGCGCCATGCGCTGCAACACAAGCGTAGAATGAATGTTACGAACTCATTTGTATTTCTTTTTTATTTTCTATGGTTGTAAAAGGTCAAAGGTCTCGCCTATCTAAATTTCCTGGATACTAATCAATCCTGAGGTTTGCAAAAGAAACACCCAAAGTATAAACAAGCGAGCATTTATTAATACCATTCCCGACCATTATAGGGATTTTACAAATCGCAATGCCTGCGCGTTGTAATTAGGGACAGCGCCATCTCTTGGTGACGCTGCGAACTAATTCGACTAAATGGACTGTACATAATCGCCCACCAAAGACAAACTCTGCTTTGTCTTTACACAATATCGCCCACCATGGGCTACTAATTAACCTTAACTCGGTAACAATAATGTGGGACTATAAAATACAAAAAATGTAAACAAAACAAACAAAATTTGATCTATTACTAACAACTAAACAGGCAACAAACATATCTTAGATATAGGTCTCCTAATTGTACCATTTTTAACTCTTAAAGTAACAACTCTAGTAATATTGTCTTGCCCTGGATGAGTAGCAATTACTCTGCCGTACAACCATCGACAAGCGGGTAAGTTATCTTCCTTAACAATAACAACATCGTTTACTTTGGGTTCAGGATTCTGTGTAGACCAACGGTAACGTTGAAAATACTTATTTAAATATTGACGAGACCACAGACGCCAAAAATCTTGAACCATCCTCTGAGTGTATTGCCACCTACGCAAAGAAGATAAATTCGAACACTGAAAATCATTATCAGGTGGAACTACTAACCCTTCTCCTACCAAAAAATTCCCTGGCGTTAAAACAGTTTTTGATCCTCATCAAGATACGGATTCAACGCTCGGAGACGGCTTCGCTTAGGTAAGTTTCCTTTTTCCTTTAAAATTGCTATTTCTTCCTTAAATTCTTCATTTTGACATTTTTTAATACAATAATTCATAGCTTTCTTTAATTCACTTGTAGTCAAATATCCATAGTTTTTCTCTGTTGCTTTCTTTTTAATGTTATTTATAAATCTCTGACAATACGCTATCACTCTGGCCATTCTGGTCAATGACGAAAATCTTTCAAATAAATTAATTTCATTTCCTTCTAACGCAGTATGATGAGCCTTAACTTTCACCTCTTCTAAATTTGTGCTTAACTCTTTTGGCTTTTGATATTCAATGTGTTCACTTTTCAGAAAATCAGGACCTTGAAACCACATAGAATTCTCAAGAAGTTCCTTCGGATATTGACCCCGAGAAGCGGCATCTGCTGGATTATTCTTCGAATCAATGTGTGACCAATGGTGTGAATCTAGACTTGATATAATTTCAGACACTCTATTGGCTACAAAAACCTTCCAGCGGTTGGGATGCCCATTCAACCAAGCTAGGACTACTGTTGAATCTGTCCAAGCATGCAAACGACTTTTGTCAATGTTCAAGACGGTAGCCACTTCAATGAGTAAACGAGAAACCAGTACAGCGCCGCACAGTTCGAGTCTGGGGATTGATACCTGTTTCACTGGTGCCACTTTTGTCTTTGCTGATAATAAACAAACTTGTATTTTCCCTTCAGAATCTACTACGCGACAATATATAACGGCTGCGTATGCATCTTTCGAAGCGTCGCAGAACCCATGGAGTTCTACATCATCACCAGTTGTTACTCCGATCCAACGAGGTATATTAATATGGGATAAATCTTTCAATTCATCGCGGTAAGTTAACCATTCCTTTAGTAAATTTGTAGGTACCGCTTCGTCCCAGTCTATTCCTGCTAACCATAGCTTCTGTATCATCATTTTTGAAATTATTATACTTGGTCCCACCCATCCGAGGGGATCATAAAAACGTGAAATATCGGATATAATTTTTCTTTTTGTTACAGGTTCCAGTAAGGCGGGCATCTCCACCTTGTAGCGGAAGGAGTCTTCGCTGCGGTTCCAGGTAAGTCCAACTATCTTCATTTCTTCACTAGTTTTTATCTTTAAATCATCTTTCACTTCATCCTTTGCTTTCGTATCCTGCTTATCCTTGCTTTCCATCTCCTTCATTTCCCTTACTAATTCTTGACTATTGCTTGTCCATTTTTGTAGCTGAAACCCTCCTTTTGCTAACATTTCGTTCATTTCCTTGTAAAGTTTCAATCCTTCTTCCTTACTATCGCATCCCGAAATCAAATCATCCATGTAATAATCAGTTGCTACCCTTTCAGCTGCCAATGAAAATTCATGACCTTCATCCTTTGCGAGTTGTAACAACGTCTTCACTGCAAGATACGGAGAAGAAGCCACCCCAAAGGTAACTCTTTTCATTCTGTATTCAGTTATTTTATCATTGGTGTCATTTCTCCACAGTATCCTTAAAAAGTCTACATCCGAATCATCAATCCTTATCTGTCGAAACATTTTTACAATATCTGCTGTCAAACAAATAGGTTTTACCCTCCATCTTAGCACAATATGTCTTAGCTCGGACTGCAACCTTGGACCAATCAGCAAATTATCATTTAGTGATTTGTTATTGGTTCCTTTACAGGAAGCGTCGAAGACCGCTCTCACCTTAGTGGTGTCCTTATCATCTCGAATGACTGCATGGTGAGGTAAATAAATCGCCTTTTTATTTAATTCATTTTCAGGAACCTCCTCCATGTGACCTAACTCCAAATATTCATTAATTACTTCAGCATACGTTTCATGTATATTTTCAGTTCGTAATCTTTTTTCCAAACTTTTCAACCGCTTTTCAGCTATCAGTTTCGAGTTAGTTACTTCCGGAGTTTCAGAATTGAACGGCAAGCGTACTACATATCTACCTTCTTCGTCTCGACTAGTTGTTTCAGCGTAATATTTTTCACAACGTTTCTCCTCTTCAGTAAACATTTTTTCTTTAGGCATAGGTATGTACTCTTCTAATTCCCAGAATTTTTTGAGCAATTGATTATCATCATGAACACAATGTAATGTCCTTATTGTTTCAGATGGCTTTTCGGGCGACTCAACCGCGCCTGATATTATCCAACCCAGTGACGTAGATTGAGCAATTAATGCACCGGCTGGACTCTTTTTAACTCCTTCCTGGATAATTGTGCTGTAAACTTCCGCACCCAACAATAAATCAATACGATTAGGTGTGTCATATCCTGGATCAGCAAGACTAATATTTTCCAGTTCTTGCCATTCTACAAATTCAACTTTATTTGTCGGTAAAAGCGTTGTAATTGCACTTAACACATACGCCTTCACAACAACTACCACCCTGGGATCAATTCGCGACTTTATTTCAATTTCAACTATTGCCTTGGAGACTAAACTATTGTCTCCACCTACACCAGAGATAATACTCTTAATAGGAATCTTTTTAAGTCCTAAAAGTTGTACTGTTGCTTCAGTCAAAAATGAAGACTGACTGCCTGGATCTACTAACGCACGTACCATATATTTCTTACCGTTACTTGCTACTGTTTCCACAAGCGCGGTGGCTAGTATGACCTGACAAATTTTCTGTTTTTCCGACGCATAACAAGAAACGACCTTTTCTGCATTATTGACACTAGACGATGGCTCTAGATTTGGTGAGTTATTTCTCTGATTATTATCAATTGACTGACCCTCAGAAACGGACTTAGTAGGGTGTAGTAAGCTATGATGTTTTTTCTTACAAATCCGGCATTTACCGGTACTGTTACAGTTCCTGGCAGAGTGATTACTACCCAAACAACAATAGCAAATATTGTTCGTTTGTACAAAGTTACGTCTTAATTCGACCGATTCGTCAATAAATTTTTTACATGAATTGAGTCTATGCTCATTCGCACAAAATGGACATTTAACATTAGTAATGTGCATGGATTTAAATTTATTTACAGGTGCATGATGATATTTATTTACGTTGGATTTGGAATCGAGAAACTCCATAGCACGATATCTTTTAGTCATAAATTCTTGAAATTGTTTGTATGTAGGTAATTCATCAGTTGAGTTACAATCGGCTGCATTGAACTCCCATTGTCTTCTCGACTCTGGATCCAATTTTAGTGAAATAATGTGAATCACTATTATGTCCCAAGATTCGGTTTTGACACCGATATTAAACAGTGCTGCCAAACAATCGTTAGTCGTATCCATCAACTCTTTAAGACTACTTGCCGATTCATGTGTAATATTTTTCTGGCTTAATAATTTCTTTAACAGATGATGACTAATATAGCGTTTGTTGTTATAACGTTCTTCTAATAATTCCCAACACCTTGAATAGTTAACTTCAGTAGTCGGAATACTAGATAACAACTGCTCGGCTTCACCGCTCAAATAACCCTTCAAATATAACAGCTTTTGTACACTGTCCAAATCATTGTTGGTATGAATTAACGACGTGAAAAGATCTCGGAACGTATTCCATTCGGAATACTTCCCTGAAAACATTGGTATATTAATCTTAGGCAATTTAACATTACATGATTTTTTGGACATATTATTATTATTAGAAGTCGAATTAACATTTGAACCGGTATTTAACAAGGCTAATTTATCTTTAAGTTCTAACTTGTATTCAAAATATATTTCTTGTGCCTCATTGAAGACCTCAGCTTGGAAATAAGTACTCGTAGTTGCTTTTCTTTCAGCGGGTTTTACTGACTGCATTAATTTTTTATGACCATTTGAAAATTCAGACCACATCTGGTCTAAGAGCTCAAGTCTTCCCTCAACATACAATGTAGTTAAACGGTCTTTAGGGCATTTTTTAAAATTAGATCTAGCTTTACTAATATTACTGTACAACTCTTCTTGAAAACTAATTAACGACTCCATATTTATAAACAATACCAACTATTCAAACAAACAAAATAAAATTCCAATGCAGAATTTTCTAAGACAAAAATTGACAAAATTTTCTAAGTTATTTTAACTTTAAAAAATAGTGAAATCGGGCATAGGTCCCCCGTACCTTCGTTTTTAGCAAAATTATTCTAAGTCCTAAAATTACACTACAAATTTACAATTATTTTTAAAGTTAAAGTCTCTTAATATTTAAGGTTCAAAATTCCTTGGCAAATCTTCACAATTACTATTCACTCACTTCTCACTAAAAGTTAGTTCAATCTTCAAAATAAATAAATGTTGACTCACGACCTCGTAGCTGTAGTTCCAAATTGCTCGTCCAGGTGGCGCCACCTCCTGTGCGCCCACCTCTGCCTGCAGCTGCTGTCCTCCTGCTCCGGGATCCCCTTCAGCGTCACTTCCGCGCTGATGACTGTCGCGCTTTCCAGCCAAAATGCTACTCGTCACGTTTGCGATAGCGATCCACTATCCGTTGACGACCAGCAATTTTCCCAAAAACCGCACTATCCAAGTGCTTTGTCGAAAATATCCGACTACGATGGACCATGTAAAAGGTCAAAGGTCTCGCCTATCTAACTTTCCTGGATACTAATCAATCCTGAGGTTTACAAAAGAAACACCCAAAGTATAAACAAGCGAGCATTTATTAATACCATTCCCGACCATTATAGGGATTTTACAAATCGCAATGCCTGCGCGTTGTAATTAGGGACAGCGCCATCTCTTGGTGACGCTGCGAACTAATTCGACTAAATGGACTGTACAATGGTTTTTCTATTTTTATTGTCTTTTGTTGGTTTGTCTATTATATGACGTTGAATCTCCACCGGCGTTTTATTAATATTTTCCAAATTATTTCTAAATTCTAAAAATTATTGTATTATTGCATTTCTTTCGGTTTGTAATATTCACGACATCCATACTAATATTATAAATGGGAAAGTGTATCTGTCTGTATGTATGTTCGTCTTCTTTCACAGCAAAACGGAGCGACGAATTGACGTGATTTTTTAAGTGGAGATAGTTGAAGGGATGGAGAGTAACATAGGCTACTTTTCCCCTCTTTATGCCCCCCTCCCCCCACTTCCCAAAAACGCGGGCGAAGCCGCGGGCACAGCTAGTATATAATATTATACATAGTAAGCACCCAGACCAATACAAACAGACAGGTTCATTACCACAAATGTTTGTACTCTGCGGGAAACTAACCCACGACCAGCCAGTCGGGTAACATGCCTGGTTGTGGTGATGCAGCGGCGCACGCTTGCCGATGACCAGTCTATATTATCCAGTAGATGTCGCCAGCCAGACGGGTAACATACCTGGTTGTGGTGGTGCAGCGGCGCGCGCTTGCCGATGACCAGTCCATATTCTCCAGTAGATGTCGCCAGCCGGCCGGGTAGCGTACCTGGTTGTGGTGGTGCAGCGGCGCGCGCTTGCTGATGGCCAGTCTATATTCTCCAGTAGATGTCGCCAGTCAGCCGGGTAACATACCTGGTTGTGGTGGTGCAGCCGGCGCGCGTTTGCTAATGGCCAGCACAGTTTTCCACTGGATGTCGCTAGCCAGACGGGTAACATACCTGGTTGTGGTGGTGCAGCGGCGCGCGCTTGCTGATGGCCAGCACGGAGTCGGACTCGCTGTCCTCGTTGTAGCGGCCGGGACTCAGCCGCGCGCGCAGCGACACGCCGCCCTGTAGCACGAGAACAATAACAGCTCGTGACTCATACATCATCATCATCAGCTATCGCAGTCCACTGCTGGACATAGGCCTCTCCAGTTGTTCGCCACTTAGGGCAAACATCTGGAGGACATACCCATAATAGGCTATTATGGCTAAAAATTGTAATTAGTCCGTCTTTTAGCTTATTCAAAAATAAAAGACACGTATTTTTCCTTTTCCGGACGGGCGGCTCAATTCGAGCGAAGATTCGCTATGCCCTACCTCTCTTATTCGGTCATGCTATCATGTCTAATTCGTGATCGTCCCTTCCAAACTTCAGGTGCCTACGTTTAGCCGTTTAGGCTGTGCGTTAATATGTCAGTCATTTTCTTTCTTCTCCTTTTATATATTTAGATATGTATGTCTTACCCGCGCATGTCCGTTGACGGCGCGCCGCGAGGGCCCCGCGCCTCCTGCCCGGGACCCCTCCTGCCGCTGTCTGCGGACAACACAACAAACTTATAGTCCTGCCGCCTAAAGACTGCGATGAGCGACAAATGCCAAATCATATATTTGATAAATTGATCGCGGGCGATACGACACTCGTCCGACCACTCGGTCGGACAAGTGTAATCATCTATGAGGACATTTGTAATCATCCGTAACGACACCGGTAATCATCTTACCCGAACAAATGTAGATAAATGAGCGAAGGGTCAGGTGTAATCATCTACAAGGACACCTGTAGTCATCTTTTTTTTTTTTTTTTATGGAATAGGGGGAAAACGGGCCTGAAGGTCACCTGATGGTAAGTGATCACTTCAGCCCATAGACACCGCAACACCAGGGGAGTCACAGGTGCGTTGCCGGCCTTTGAGAAATCTATAGGCTCGCTTTTTGAAGGTCCCTAAATCATATCCACTCGGAAAAATTGCAGCAGGAAGCTGATTCCAAAGACCGGTTGCACGAGGCAGAAAATTGCGCGCAAAACGCACCGTGGAAGACCTCCAACTATCAAGATGATAAGGATGAAATCTAGAATTGGTGCGAGATGTACGATGATGAAAAATAGCAGCCGGTACCAGATCAAACAATTCCTCCGAACACTCGCCGTGATATATACGGTAGAAAACGCACAAAGACGCAACATCCCTGCGCAAAGATAAAGGGTCTAGTTTCTCTGAAAGTTCTCGGTCGTCAATGATTCGAGCCGCTCTTCGCTGGATACTGTCAAAAGGAAGAAGTTGATACTGAGGTGCCCCGGCCCACAGATGAGAACAATATTCCATGTGAGGTCGCACCTGTGCCTTGTACAGTTGAAGACGGTGGGCTGGTGTGAAATATTGTCTCGCTCTGCCAAGAACACCCAGCTTCTTGGAGGCCAGTTTAGCCTTTCCCTCCAGATGACCCCTGAACTGAACATTGCTCGAGATATCAACGCCGAGAATATGGAGTGAGGATGCCGCGTCCAAGGGATTACCGCAGAAACGAGGGGACACGACAAAGGGAGAACGCTTAGCGGTAAACGCGCAAACCTGAGTCTTGTTCGGGTTAAAATTGACCAGGTTCTTCTTTAGCGACAAGTGTTATCATCTAACCCGTTTAAATTTCGACGTACGAGCGATCGGACAGGTATAATCATCACCCTTGTATTTTTTAATGTGCGCTGAATAAACTATTTTCTATTCTATTCTATAAGGACACGTGTAATCATCTTTAGTAACACATGTAGTCATCTCACTAGAACAGATGCAGCGGCGCATCGTTATCCGTAGAGTAGCGCGGCCAATACTAGTGGTTGGACTCATCTAATCAAATTGTTGGAATATTACAAAAATCCAGTTCTACCTTCTTCCTAAATCGTTTATTCTTTTAATCTATCTGTCATTGATTTGTCAATAACTTGGTTTTCATCAATACAAACGCTCTCATCTAAAACTAACATGCTTTTTATTTCCCTTGTCCTGCGCCCTATACCAATAGGTTATGGGCCCAGACATTGTAAGTAAATAGCTCGTAACGATAATAAAATTTTTTGGATATCACAAAGTGAAAAATTTGTGGGTGATTTAATTTTCAACGTTCAAATGACGAACGTCCCAAGACATAGCAATTTCGCATGAAGTCATTTTAAGTATCATCCGTTGTACCCGACGAACGCAACGCTGCATGGACAAAGAAAAATCCCGTAGCTAAAGGTACCATAATCGAAATTTTGTGAGACGCAATTTTTGAATTTCGCTCAAGTCAGTGACATTGCAGAAGCCATTTTTGACAATAAAATTTATGAAAGACGGAGCTTGGATACGCAATTGGCATTACGTAAACAATTATTGAATCCACAAATTTTATACCCTAATTTTATTATAATTGATATCCACGGGCGCTAAAATTAACGAAAAGGACAAGATTTCCCACTTATTTTCTTACTCTACCAACTACCTACTACGAGAGACTAGACGAGACGAGGATCACTGTACTCCATATTGCCAAAGAAATATTCACAAGATGTAGTCTAAACCATAATAAGAAGATACCTATGATGAAATTCGACGTACGAGGATGTTTCTATTTTTACAAAAAAGAAATTGAACAATCATAATCAGAACAAAAGCAATAAAGTACCATGGAATTCAACACAAATGTTGTCTGGAATGTATTACGTATTTTTTGAACGGCGACACCTTTTTCAAATGAGATTGTCAATTGAGATTGTTGTTGATACAAGAAATCACAGACACATAGCGGCTCCGCCATGCAGCAGCACACTCGTTGTAGCGCCTGAGCTTCAAAACAAAAACGAGGGCAGTTTCGTTTTCTTTTTATGTTTCGTTGTTCAAAACTTACTTAAATTATCCGAATGTAATGACACTACTAATGAAATAACTCTTCTTCTAGATTCGAGAGCTGAGGATCTTTATTGTTAACTCGAAGCAGATTTTCATCATTTATTCACAGCAAGTCGCTAAAATACTTGTATCGCTAAATATGAAGCATCGCTAATATGAAGCATCTATACAAAAATGGTAACGAGGTAAAATTTATGTTATTACTGAGCTAGAAGTTCAGGATACAATAGAAAGTTTTTTTTTTCTATTCGCCAGAGGTGTCATACCTACCTAATATCCTTTATTACCAAATCTGATGCAATAAGCAGGCATGGTGGTAGCTTCTATTATAAAGTTATATTTATAAATGTCATACCTATAACATTTTACAAAAGTTATATTTGTATAAGTAGGATAGAGTAGGTGTTGTATTTATAATCCGCACAGCAATAAGAATTATTTTTGGAAACTTTATTTACGATTATACTCTCTAAATACTATTTGCTGCACTCGAAATCTGAAGTGTTAAAATGTTTAATAACTATCTTTCCATTGGAAGTTAATATATTGTGAAAATTGCACCAAGTATCTGTCAAATGTGTTCAAAGATTATGGTACAGGCAAAAGCATAAATTTATCAATTAACAGTCTCTCAATAATATACCCTAACAAAATGAGGTCAAGTGTGAAATTACAAATAGTTTTGGGGTGAAGATATTAACATACATACATACGCCATAATCCGATAAATGAATAATAAGTGAGATATATATAAGCGCTGGTTAATAAAAGTGCTCAGAATAAAACTAGAAATACCAAAACCAAAAGTCAATTAATCAATTTTAGTTATTTAATTATTTAAGCACCAAACTAGCCAATTGATTATGGCTAGAGATGTGTCATCTAATAAGTCAAATTTTGATGAATCTAGGACAATACATCGCGGTGATGAAATTTCCACCAAAATCAACAAACTGAACTATTACAAGTTGGTAGAGTTGATATATGCAGGGACCCGCCAGACTCGCCAAAATCAGCAAGCCGAATGAAACGGTGGCGTTGATAGGCGACAGGGAACTCCCAAAGAAATCAGCAAACCAGACAAATCTGTGGAGCTGATAAGCGATAATGAAATACTGAAATATAATAAAAATCAACAAGCCAGATAATTCGGTGGAGTTGATAGACAAATAAACAAAGTGACGTAATTAACGAATCATCAGACAAGACACGTATATACGAAAAATTATGACAAATTTATTCCCAATTTTATTATGCTATGTATTAAATTATAATGGTTTAAAAAGTTTGGACCGCTTACAATATCATCTTGCGGTGCCCCTACGAGGCGTCATGTGTATGTGTACTGTACAATGTACTATCTAAATTACATATATGTATAATCATGCAACAAGCAAGTAAATAAATAAATAAACCAACAACCGACTGAAGGAAAGGTTGTAAGTTTATTCACAAATGGCAAACTTAATGCCAGAAGCTACCAGCCAACCTAGCTATGCAGTTTTTTGTGTGCGGTGTGTCTGTGCAAAGAGAACACAGCATACCTATAGGAAAATGGGGACACATAATTTCCCTTGAGTTGATTGTTGTGCCTAAAATGTATAGGTATTTAATTTTAAGAAAAATATGTACGAAATACGTTTTTGAGCCAAAAGAGCCAAAATATTTATGTATTTTCAATATACCCTAAGGAAAACCAAATTATGTATAAAGTAAATAACAACTACGTAAACTAGGTAGATAAATTATAAATATGAAATAGAAATATACAATAATATAAGGCTTAGTATCGCCCTGACCCGGCATACGTAGTGTGACTATGTTTATTAACAATACATAATAGTAAAACCAACCACCAATTATCCAGTTTGGTACAGTCGTTACAGGAGATGAAGAAACAAGCAGACATTTAAAAAAAAAAAAAAAAAAAAAAAAAAAAAAAAAAAAAAAAAAAAGGTAGTATGTAGCTTTTAGAATGATTATATTAAAAATGATTATTTTTAAATTATATTATAAATACTTTTAAATTGTATAATCATACGTGTGTGAACGATTGAATTTTTGAGGGGGGCTGTTGGAATATTACAAAAATCCAGTTCTACCTTCTTCCTAAATCGTTTATTCTTTTAATCTATCTGTCATTGATTTGTCAATAACTTGGTTTTCATCAATACAAACGCTCTCATCTAAAACTAACATGCTTTTTATTTCCCTTGTCCTGCGCCCTATACCAATACAAATCATCTATCTATAAGGACACCTGTAATCATCTTTAGCGACAGGTGTAATCATCTTACCAGCACAAACGTGGACACGTAAGAGTACCCGGACAGGTGTAATCATCTGTAAAGGCAAGTGTAATCATCTCACCTGTACAGATGCAGCGGCGCATCGTCGTCTGTGAAGTACCGCGGGCGGTACGAGTGGTCGGACTCCTGTAGTCATCTATAGCGACACTTGTAGTCATCTCACCTGTACTGTACAGATGCAGCGGCGCATCGTCGTCGGTGGAGTAGCGCGGCCAATACAAGTGGTTGGACTCATGTAATCAAATCATCTATCTATAAGGACACCCGTAATCATCTTTAGCGACAGGTGTAATCATCTGTGAGGACACTTGTAATCATCTCACCTGTACAGATGCAGCGGCGCGTCGTCGTCCGTAGAGTACCGCGGGCGGTACGAGTGGTCGGACTCGTAGCGGCGCGCGTCGGCCGCCGCCGAAGCCGACGAGCCCGCCGAACTCGACGAGCTCGACGAGCCGGACGTGAAGCGTTCGCGCCGTCTAGGATGGGGAAAAAGGTAACATAAGTCCATGTAAGATATGATACGTTGTGCGTCTCTGCATGTATGTCTGTTTGTGTGTCTGTATGTGTAACTCTGTGTGTATATATGTAAATAAACAAATACCCCAAGACATGCCACGCTGGGCCACACAGAGCCGTCTAGCCCCAAACTAAGCCGAAGCTTGTACTATGGGTACTAGACAACTGATAATATGCGTATCTCTCTCTTCCTCTACGTGTGCGTGTGTATGTGTGTGTGTGTGTGTGAGTGAGTGAGTGTGTGTGTGTGTGTATGTGTGGCTGTGTGCGTGTGTGTGTGCGCATGTATGCATGTGTGTGTGTGTATGTCCTGTGTACGTGTGTGTCTGTGTGCGTGCGTGTGTGGCCCTGAGTGTGTGGCTGTGTGTGTATGTGTGTCTGTGTGCGTGTGTGTCTGTGTGCGTGTGTGTGTGGCTGTGTGTGAGTGCGTGTCTGTGTGCGTGTGTGTCTGTGTGCGTGTGTCTGTGGGCGTGTGTGTCTGTGGGGGTGTGTGTCTGTGGGCGTGTGTGTCTGTGTGTGTGTCTGTGTGCGTGCGTGTGTGGCTGTGTGCGTGTGTATGTGCGTGTGTCTCTGTGTGCGTGTATTCTGTGTGCGGTCACCTCTTGGGCTTGTGGTGGTGGTGCGTCCGCTTGTGCCTGGCCCGCGCGTCGCCCGGCTCGTGCGCGCGGTGCCGGCCGAGCCGCAGCCGCTTGCGCGAGCGACGCGCGCCCAGCGAGTTCTGTAAACAGGAGGTCCACTGGTTAAGCGTGGATAACTAATGGCTTCTCTGCGCTTAAGGAAAAGGGAAACAGATGCCAAAGTCGCTGTGACAAGGTCTAACTAGCTGGTCAGTTACCTGTCAGTTGCCACCGACTCAACCCTAACCCCCCACGAGCTCCGGAGACTGTTAGTGCAAGAAGGGAAGGAAGTATAAGAAGGGAAAAGAGAGGGAAGAGAAACAGAGAAAGAAGATGGGAAGCGTGGTTAGCTCAGATAAGCCTTTGGCTGGTTTGTTTTAGATCCAATGAATGGATGAAGAGGCCTATGTCCAGCAGGGGACCATACTTGCTCACCTCTTGACAAAGACAGGGGAAGTAAGAGAGAGAGAGGGATACAGAAAGAGAGAACATAGGGAACGTGGTTGGATGCCCCCTTATCGTCAGGCTGATTTGTTCTGGATGAAATGGTTAGAGAGATCTATGTCCAGCTGTGGACCACCTGCTCACCTCGTGGTCGCTACTCCGACCAGCTGGAGACTGGTCCAGCCGAGCCAAGTCTGAGGCTAAGTCTTCCGCCAGCAGCATTGTGTGAGTATTTGTCGCTAGTCGTCCGACTGATGGTCTCATGATAAAAAGAGAGAGAAAAAAAGACAGGGAGAGTAAGAGAGACAGAAAGAGAACGTGGGGAGCGTGATTAGATGCACCCTTATCGCCACCCCAGATGAGCCTCTGGTTGGTTTGTGCTGGATACAATAGTCCTGTGTTTAGACTCTATGTCCACTGCTGGGACATAGAGAGGCATATGCATATTATTATGTCCAGCAGTGGACCGCCTGCTCACCTCGTGGTCGCTACTTCAGCCAGCTGGAGACTGGTCCAGCCGAGCCAAGTCTGAGGCCAGGTCCTCGGCGGGCAGCATGTGTGAGTAGCCGTCGCTGGAGTCCGACTGGTCACCTTATGGGAGAAAGATAGAAGGGGAGGGAGAGCGGGAGAGAGAGAGGGAGAGAGAGAGGGAGAGAGAGAGGGGGAGAGAGGGGGAGAGAGGGGGAGAGAGAGAGAGGGAGAGAGAGAGGAAGAGAGAGAGGGAGAGAGAGAGGGAAAGAGAGGGAGTAAGTAAGACAGAAAGAAAATGGGAGTGTGGTTAGATGCCCTGCTATTGTCACTTTAGCCTGAACCGCTGAATGGTTTGCGCTGGATGCGAGAAGCCCAGAATCGAGCATAAAGAGGTTAATATCCAGCAATGGAACGCCTGCTCACCTCGTGGTCGCTACTCCGGCCAGCTGGAGACTGGTCCAGCCGAGCCAAGTCTGAGGCCAGGTCGTCGGCGGGCAGCATGTGCGAGTAGCCGCCGCTGGAGTCCGACTGGTCGCTGGAGCCCTCCAGCAGCGCGGAGCCCTCGGAGCCGGAGGGCAGGCCGTTGGTTTCCGTGTACGGCGCTGAGAACAAACAGAAATCATTATTAGAGACTAGCTGTGCTCGCGACTTCGTCCGCGTGGAATAGTTATTTTTCCCCCGTTTTTTTTTTTACATTTTCCATTATTTCTTCGCTCCTAATAGCTGCAGCGTGATGTTATATAGCCTAAAGCCTTCCTCGATAAATGGTCTATTCAACACAAAAAGTATTTTTCAATTCGGACCAGTAGTTCCTGAGATAAGCGCGTTCAAACAAACAAACTCTTCAGCTTTATAATATTAGTTAAGATGTAAGGGAGCGGCCTATCATCTTTTCCCTCCAAACCAACCTCACCTGCCCGTGGTGCATCCTGCCGAATAACAAACGAGGCGCTGGCAACCGACTGGTGGCGGTATAACCATCACGATTGAAGGCGTAGCTAAATACCACAGACAGATGACGGGCAGCAACGTCACCGGAGCGAGGACTACGCCCTGTTATTGCCAACCCGTTTGCCCAGTGTGGCAATTATTATGGGTAGGTATACCATTCAGATGTTTGACCAAAGTTGTGAACAACTGGACAGGCCTATGTCCAGCAGTGGACGGCGATAGGCTGATGATGATGATAAATTGCATTAAATAATTAGTACATACAGATCGACTTAATAAAAACGCGTTTATTAACATCGTTTAAGAGAGGTAGGCATAGCGAATTTTCCCTCGAATTGAGCTGCCCGTCCGGGGAAGGACCTCCACTCCATAGAATACCGCAGCCAAATGAACTCCGGGTCATGTTCCTGTCGGTGAGTAGGGTTTCCGGAGCTCGTGGGGGGTTGGGGTTGGGTCGGCATGGCGGTGGCAACTGACAGGTAACTGACCAGTTACTTGCCCGTTGTCACAGCGACTTGGGCTTCTCTTTCGCTTTCCATCAGGCGTAGGGTATGTCAAGCTACTATAAAAACAAAAATCGATTTGAATCAAGACTTTCGCCAGATAACACTATCAGCAACTTTATCAGGTGTTAAGCAGGGGTGTTATCAGAGACTTCTTACCGTGGTGTTCAGCGCTGGTGCTGGGCCCGGGGTCGGCGCTGTTGCTGCTGCACTTGCTCTTCTTGCCCACGCCCTTGCCTGTACACGAACGGACGAAATTAGTTTACTTAGATGACATGGTTAAACTTATTTGTGACGCTGTTAGACATGACCAGATGGTCACCACCAGATGGTGACTAACGGTAACGGGTGACCAGATGGAACACTTATAAACGACGTTCTAAGACAAACACCTTGGTCACCCTTGTTGGTGACGTGACCAATGGGTGAAAAGAGGAAAACCAAAGGAAATACACTTATTAACAAACACCGTTCAACATCTAAACTTTTTTGGCCACCCATTTGGTGACGTGACCGACAGGTAGCCAACGGGTGACCAAACGGAAAATCAAAGGAAACACTTATTAGCGACGTTCCAACACAAAAACTCCTTGGTCACCCCGCTGGTCACGTGACCAAGTGAGTGACCAAAACTTTTCTGCATCACCTTTCCTGTGCGCCTGCAGCGGCTTGTCGCTGTCGCTCGAGTCGAGCGCGTCGCGGGCGTGCACGCGGCGCGACGTGGCGGCCAGCGGCTCGGACGAGCTGGACGAGTCCGACGGCGCGTCGTGGTTCATTGCCAGTTCGGACGCGTGGCCGTTCATTGTTTCTGTAAGAAAGGGAGTTTAGTTCATTATATAAGGGAGCGGTCTATTATCATTTCGCTTCAAACCAACCTCACCTGCCCGTGGTGCAGAAAGGGGGAGAGTACCAACAGGGACACAGGTGTAGATTAAAGAACTTGTAGGGAGTCAAGAAACTGCGCGCGGTGGAGTTCAGAGTGCCTGGCCACACGCAATATCCGCGCGCATCTCCCACGATTCGGCCAGTATAACCTGAGGGTTGGTATGGCCGTGGGAAGGTGGTGGGACCTGCCCGTGGTGCATCCTGCCGAATAACAAACGAGGCGCTAGCAAACGACTGGTGGCGGTATAACCGTCACGATTGAAGGCGTAGCTAAAATAGCTACCCTAAGTGGCGATTTTGGATAAACCCTCCAGGTGTATAGTGAACAACTTTAGGGGCTTATGTCCAGCAGTGGACTGCGAAATGCTGGTGACTGCAGTTCCACTGAGGCAGGCATCGATTGAATGCAGCCATATCTAAGAGTTTTATAATCCATGTAATAGGCCTGTTGCTGTAAAAAATGTAATTATAATAGTCCGTCTTTCAGATTGGTCAAAAATAAATAAACACGTATTTTTTCATTTGTAAATTAGACCAAAAATGACAAAGATATAACCCGTTAAAATTACGCGTGACGTCAAAGAGTGAGAATTTTGTTCGCCACTGAGTGACGTCAAACGTTTCCTACGTTTTGATGCCTTGTATCTTTGTTACTAGGCGGGCTGAAAAGTTCGTAGGCTAGCATAGAAAAAAAAAATTTTTTGATAGAATTTGGTTTTATTATTCAATATAGTTCCTTTTTCAGGCGATATAGAGATTTTAGCGGTCATACCATTTATCGATACCATTTTATCAAACGATTTGTCTTAAGCATCAAACTAGGCTTCACTTTCGGTGATCACCTTTTCATTTGTGCGAATTTTGTGTTCAGTGAGCATCCTGGTTAAGGTCTGAGAACAGAAAAAAGCCACTAGAGGACGGGTCTGGAGGGTACGGTGGATAGGGAAACAATTCGAAATCCAATTCATGAAATTTTGCCATCGATTTTATTGATTTGTGATACGGTGCATTGTCTTGATGAAACAGCACTTTTTATCTTCAAATGAGGCCGCTCTTTGTAATTTCATCTTTTAAACACTTCAGTGACGCTATGTAAATAGTTGTTGTGTATGGTTTTGTCCTTTTTAAGATAGTCAATAAATATTTTTCTATGAGTATCTCAGAATACCGATGCCATAACCTTGCCAGCCGAAATTTGAAACTTTCTCCACTTTGAAGTCGGTTATCATGTGCAGCCCGCTTGGCTGACAGTCAATTCGACTCCGGTATAAAATTATAGAGACATGATTCATCCGTCGTCACATATTGATGCAAAAAATCAGTTTTATTACGATTGAACAACTCCAAACACTGCTTGGAATTGTTGGTTCGTTGTTGGTTTTAGTCGACTGTGAGCTCGCGCGGCAGCCATTTTTCGGTAGAGGTTTCACATACCCAAATATTCATTCACAATGTGACCAATATGTTCCTTTGATAATATATTTAGGATCTCAAATCTCAATAAACTTTACTTTCTTTTTTTGGATTTTTTTTGATGTTTTCGTCGGTAACGGCCTCTTTCCGGCGTCCACTGGGTGCGTCGTCCTTGGATCTCATTTTTCATCATTCCAATTAAGCAAACCTCTTCAATACGGTTTATTTTCGTGATGCGAAGTCCAAATAATGTTTGTCAATCCAAATCATGGCTTCAACAGTTCTTTTTTTGACAAAAAGCAACGCCTTGTTAGCACACGAAATTCCATTTTATACATTTTTTTCAAAGTATCAAAAGTTATTTTACTAAAAATGCTATAACTCAGATATTAATAGTGCAACACCTGTCAAATTTATCCACTCGCTTTTTGAAGAATAGGGCTAACTAAAAATCATATGAATTTGATACTAGCAACGCCATTTATATGTGAGCCTACGAACTTTTCAGCCCGCCTAATACTTTTATGAAAATACGTGTCCAATATATTTTCAGAATCTAAAATACGGACTAAATTATAATGTCATTATTTTGACCCTGGAAACATTCCTATTGGTGTACATCCTCCAGATGTTTGCCCTAAACGGCGAACAACTGGAAAGGCCTATGTCCAGCAGTGGACTACAATAGGCTGATGATGATGATGATGATGAATTGGTGTATCGTGGCACAGCTCGGCACTGAAATAGAACCGCATAGTAAACGTGACCGTAACACGGTAATACCTGTCCGCTGCGCCCGGTGCCTGGTCCGGCGGCGGCTGGCGCGCGTGCGGCGCGCGGGCGAGGCGGGCGCGCGCGCCCACAGCGACTCGAACAGCGCCGACAGCCGGACCGTCATCGAGTATATCTGGAATTAATACAATAATTAAGAGAGGTAGGGCATAGCGAATCTTCGCTCGAATAGGGAATATGCATGCCTTTTTTTTATGGATTTATTGACATCTTTTATCTTCCAGATACATAAATATCGAAGAATTTTTAAACTATCTTTTCTATTAGGCGAGTTATAAAGCGTTAAAGTTATTGCTTAGACAGAGAGATCCGACGCGGCGGATGACGTCACGTACCGTGAGCGCCATACTAACTCCATAGAAAAATCTGTTTCGGGAGAGAGAGACGGATATATTTACTTTCTACGACTGTATCTCGCCCATTTTTCAACCAATTTTGATTTTGTTTTCACTGTTCGTAGTAGATTTTGATCTATTTTACGATAAATTAGTAAATACCTGAAACTATTTTTCATGCATATTCCCTATTGAGCCGCCCGTCCGGGGAAAGACCTCCACCCTATAAAATCAATCTGAGGTTGAAGAACCTCTCCATTCTTCATTTTACAAGGATAATAATTTGAATTACGATTAAACTACCCATTTAAATGTAATATCTCAGTCGTGTTACACAAGATTTTCGATTTTACACGGTCCATAACTGTTTATCCTTTATTAAGAAATTTAAATATTTAATAAAATTTATACAATAATTGAAAAATCGTGAAGCGATTTAACGATTAAATCGGTATTATAACGATTTCAATGTTTCAATCCCTATGAAAATACATTTCAATTTACGCATCAAGCATTACTGATAAAAAATATTTAATGGATTAGATTTCTGTAGTTATGTACATTATAATGTTATTTATGGTTTCAAATATAAATTAAAGTAAATATCTGTTATCATGTGTTACAAACAAAGTGAAAATACTTTTTATTATCATGATTATTTATCACTTTGACATAGAGATTGCGTAAAAAGGATTCGTTGACAAATGTCACTGATGTGTCAGCGTACCCATCCTATGTGAAAAGGACTATAGCTTGACACCTACGTTACTTATGGACTAGGCAATAATAAAGGACCGAGGGTCTCAACCCTGACGCACTACTTTATTTGGCTATAGTACAGGAGCCCGCAGATAAATTTACTCATTTATTTTAGTAACTATACTATAGTACAGGATCCCGCAGATACTTCCTACATTCACTTAGTAAACTATAGTACAGGATCCCGGAGATAAATCCTACACTCACTTAGTAAACTATAGTACAGGATCCCGCAGATGAAGCCTACACTCACTTAGTAAACTATAGTACAGGATCCCGCAGATAAATCCTACACTCACTTAGTAAACTATAGTACAGGATCCCGCAGATACTTCCTACACTCACTTAGTAAACTATAGTACAGGATCCCGCAGATAAATCCTACACTCACTTAGTAAACTATAGTACAGGATCCCGCAGATAAATCCTACACTCACTTAGTAAACTATAGTACAGGATCCCGCAGATACTTCCTACACTCACTTAGTAAACTATAGTACAGGATCCCGCAGATACTTCCTACACTCACTTAGTAAACTATAGTACAGGATCCCGCAGATAAATCCTACACTCACTTAGTAAACTATAGTACAGGATCCCGCAGATAAATCCTACACTCACTTAGTAAACTATAGTACAGGATCCCGCAGATAAATCCTACACTCACTTAGTAAACTATAGTACAGGATCCCGCAGATACTTCCTACACTTACTTAGTAAACTATAGTACAGGATCCCGCAGATAAATCCTACACTCACTTAGTAAACTATAGTACAGGATCCCGCAGATAAATCGTACACTCACTTAGTAAACTATAGTACAGGATCCCGCAGATACTTCCTACACTCACTTAGTAAACTATAGTACAGGATCCCGCAGATAAATCCTACACTCACTTAGTAAACTATAGTACAGGATCCAGTAGACTATTAGCGGCACTCACCCCGGCTCCGCTTGTTGGTGTTGTAGAGGCGGCTGTTGGCGAACACGCGGCGCACGTCGCGCGCGAAGTGCTCGCGGCTGGCGTACGCGCCGCCCGCCAGCCGCGAGCCCACCGTGCCCAGGTCCATGGGGTGCGACACGACCAGCGTGTAGTCTGGAATGCGGTGGAATGTTAGAGAAGTTGGCTGGACTAGCCTGGTAATGAATTTTGCTATCGCGTGTATTGTCGTGATTATGGGTATAACCTCCAAATGTGTTCCCTTTTCTCGATACCGGCCCGCGCCTGGTCGCTTCTCCCCGCAAACATACGTCCGTAGGGCATCTCCCAGCAACGCCCTGAGCCGAGGCTCGAGCCCCACAGGGGGCGCCCTCAGCATCGTTGCTTAAATTTTTAGGGGTGAGAGCCTTCCGCTCCCCCAACAGTCCGGTGATGATGACAAGGCCACACTGGCCATCATCGTAGTCATTCAGAAAAAAAAAATCCTCCAGATGTGTGCCCTAAGTGGCGAAGAAACTAGAGAGGCCTATGTCTAGCAGTTGATATGCTAGGATTCTTGCGAAGATTCGATTTTTTCAATAATCTTGCAGCATATACGACACATAATACATATTGTATTCACCGGGCGCAGTCTCGGGCGCGACGGGCTGCTTGAACGGCTCGGCGTCGGGTGAGCGCAGTAAGTCGCGCAGTACGACATACACAGTCGGTACTCACCGGGCGCAGTCTCGGGCGCGACGGGCTGCTTGAACGGCTCGGCGTCGGGTGAGCGCAGTAAGTCGCGCAGTACGACATACACAGTCGGTACTCACCGGGCGCAGTCTCGGGCGCGACGGGCTGCTTGAACGGCTCGGCGTCGGGTGAGCGCAGTAAGTCGCGCAGTACGACATACACAGTCGGTACTCACCGGGCGCAGTCTCGGGCGCGACGGGCTGCTTGAACGGCTCGGCGTCGGGTGAGCGCAGTAAGTCGCGCAGTACGACATACACAGTCGGTACTCACCGGGCGCAGTCTCGGGCGCGACGGGCTGCTTGAACGGCTCGGCGTCGGGTGAGCGCAGTAAGTCGCGCAGTACGACATACACAGTCGGTACTCACCGGGCGCAGTCCTCGGGCGCGACGGGCTGCTTGAACGGCTCGGCGTCGGGTGAGCGCAGTAAGTCGCGCAGTACGACATACACAGTCGGTACTCACCGGGCGCAGTCTCGGGCGCGACGGGCTGCTTGAACGGCTCGGCGTCGGGGTGAGCGCAGTAAGTCGCGCAGTACGACATACACAGTCGGTACTCACCGGGCGCAGTCTCGGGCGCGACGGGCTGCTTGAACGGCTCGGCGTCGGGTGAGCGCAGTAAGTCGCGCAGTACGACATACACAGTCGGTACTCACCGGGCGCAGTCTCGGGCGCGACGGGCTGCTTGAACGGCTCGGCGTCGGGTGAGCGCAGTAAGTCGCGCAGTACGACATACACAGTCGGTACTCACCGGGCGCAGTCTCGGGCGCGACGGGCTGCTTGAACGGCTCGGCGTCGGGTGAGCGCAGTAAGTCGCGCAGTACGACATACACAGTCGGTACTCACCGGGCGCAGTCTCGGGCGCGACGGGCTGCTTGAACGGCTCGGCGTCGGGTGAGCGCAGTAAGTCGCGCAGTACGGCGGCGCAGTGTGACGCCCAGCCGCGACGCGAGCGGGAGCCGCGCGGGGAGCGGGGGGAGCGCGACTGTGGGGGTAGTTCATTGGTAAGTGAGCGCTTGGACTACAAAGTTATAGATAGAAAAAACGCTGCAACCACCCGGACTATGAAATGTTTTCAGGGTCAAAATAATTACAATATATTTAATCCGTATTTTAGATTATAAAAATATATTGGACACGCACTTTTCATTTAAACAAAAAATAACAATGATACAAGGCATCAAAAATTTAGGAGTGGGTTTTGTATCGAAAAAAAAAACTCCCACTCTTTGACGTCACGCGTAAATTTAACGGGCTATATCTTAATTTTTGGTCTAATTTACAAATGAAAAAATACTAGTTACTTGCCCGTTGTCACAGCGACTTGGGCTCTTTCCATCAAGCGTAGGGAGGCCCTTATGTCGAGCTACTATAAAAAAAATTGTTTATTATTGTAGATTATAGATATAATAAATAATATGTTAGTTACCTTGTTGGCAAGCGCGGTGGCGAGCGGCTCGTCATCAGACGAGTGATACGCGGCCGCCAGCTCCCGGTACTTGCTCAGCACGTCCACGTCCCGCCAGTGGCTGAGAACAACATGACATATCTGTCAAACACCTGTCAAAACAACTGCCAAACACTGACAGGCGAACGCAGGGAAACCAGGGTTGACCTTTGACCGTAGAACAAATGAGGCAGAAGAAGAGAAGTAGGGCATTCCGAACATTCTCTAACTAGCGAATGAGAAATTTTATTCTTAACTTATATAACTTATAACAAACTAACGTTTGTTTGTTAGTTTGTTTGTTTGTTTGTTTGAACGCGCTAATCTCAGAAACTACTGGTCCGAATTGAAAAATTCTTTTTGTGTTGAATAGACCATTTATCGAGGAAGGCTTTAGGCTATATAACATCACGCTGCAACTATTAAGAGCGAAGTAATAATGGGAAATGTAAAAAAAAAACGGGGAAAAAATTACTATTCCACGCGGACGAAGTCGCGAGCACAGCTAGTTATAGTATATTTTGGCTATAGAGTAAATACTAGCTGTGCCGGCGGCGTCGCACGCGTGGTTATCGTGTTTCAATAGTAACGACTTCCATAAAATAGTACCGAAATTTTAAGTTAGACTTCTAGCAATACATTGGTGAAAACCGCATTCAATTTCATGCAGTAGTTTTTGCGTGATGCGCGCGTTCAAACATAAAACAGGTAAAATTTCTTACGTTTTCCAAAATTACCCATCACTGCTCTGCTTTGTAGCGTGCTGAAAGGTACACTATAACCCGCCTAGGAGTATGAAGAATAATTGTACCAAGTTTCGTTAAAATCGATTGAGTAGTTTTTCTTTCTGTAACGAACATACATACAGACAGACAGATAGATATTTTACTGATTGCATTTTTGGCATCTGTATTGATCACTAATCACCCCCCCGATAGTTATTTTGAAAATATATTTTATGGGCGAGTGCGGCTAACTGGTCCCGGTGGGGGGGGTGCGGTGGGGGGTACCTGATGGTGTGCAGCAGCAGGTCGGTGACGAGGCGCGCCTGCCGCACGATGGGCGAGTGCGGCTGACTGGTCCCGGGTGGGGGGGGTGCGGTGGGGGGTACCTGATGGTGTGCAGCAGCAGGTCGGTGACGAGGCGCGCCTGCCGCACGATGGGCGAGTGCGGCTGACTGGTCCCGGGTGGGGGGGGTGCGGTGGGGGGTACCTGATGGTGTGCAGCAGCAGGTCGGTGACGAGGCGCGCCTGCCGCACGATGGGCGAGTGCGGCTGACTGGTCCCGGGTGGGGGGGGTGCGGTGGGGGGTACCTGATGGTGTGCAGCAGCAGGTCGGTGACGAGGCGCGCCTGCCGCACGATGGGCGAGTGCGGCTGACTGGTCCCGGGTGGGGTGCGGTGGGGGGTACCTGATGGTGTGCAGCAGCAGGTCGGTGACGAGGCGCGCCTGCCGCACGATGGGCGAGTGCGGCTGACTGGTCCCGGGTGGGGGGGTGCGGTGGGGGGTACCTGATGGTGTGCAGCAGCAGGTCGGTGACGAGGCGCGCCTGCCGCACGATGGGCGAGTGCGGCTGACTGGTCCCGGGTGGGGGGGTGCGGTGGGGGGTACCTGATGGTGTGCAGCAGCAGGTCGGTGACGAGGCGCGCCTGCCGCACGATGGGCGAGTGCGGCTCGTTGAACTGCTCGGCGTTGCGCGCGAGGTAGCGCACGTCGAACTGCGCGGCCGCCGCTCGCCGGTAGAACTGAAACAGCATTTTATTTTTATATAGTAGCTCGACATAATGGCTTCCCTACGCCTGATGGAAAGCGAAAGAGAAGCCCAAGTCGCTGTGAAGCTACGACTTAGGAACCTTCAAGAAACGAGCGTACTCATATTTAAAAGGCCGGCAGCGACCCTAAACTGGGCGACTGCTTACCATCAGGCATCACACTTAGACGTCTGCCGCCTCTCGCATTGTACGGGTATAACGCACAAAACGCATTGACTTTTAGTAGCGAATAAAAATTTGTCCTGACCTCACGTCTTTATCTTCACAATTATCCCAATAGCTAAAATCAACCTTATTACGAACGAACACGCATAACAAAAGAACTTGAAATATTATTTTTTTTATAGTGGCTCGACATAATGGCTTCCCTACGCCTGATGGAAAGCGAAAGAGAAGCCCAAGTCGCTGTGACAACTGGCAAGTAGCTGGTTAGTTACCTGTCAGTTGCCGCCGCCATGCCGGTCCAACCCTAACCCCCCAAGCTCCGGAGACCCTACTCACCGGCAGAAACACGACCCGGAGGTCATTTGGCTGCGGTATTCTATAGGGCGGAGGTCCTTCCCCGGACGGGCATCTCAATACGAGCGAAGATTCGCTATACCCTACCTCTCTTAAAACTCTTCCAGGATGGGGCCAATGGCCTGAGTGTAGAGAGAGCAAAGTTGCTTAAGTTACCCCTACCCCCCCACTCACCAGGTTGTCGAACCGGGCGCGTATGGTGGCCAGGTCTATCGGGTAGGGCACGACGCGCGCGTACGCCGGGTACAGCTGAAGGTCCACCGGGGGCCACGAAGGGCTCCGCCACAGACAGGGACATCACCTGGTGAGAGATAAGTGCGTGT